>WURT03030303.1:0-15309 GCA_009936505.3 Holothuria glaberrima | reverse complement strand
CATAAAATTGCAGATGATGTTTGTCATTATGCTTTCCCACTTTGTTGCAGGCTGAACTCAAGAAAGATTTACAGGAAGTCCAGGCTCCCAAATATATCAAGCTCCTTGAGGGCCTTCTTGTTTTGAACAATGGAGGAGATGGATATTTTGTGGGGTCAAAGGTCAGTATATTGTTTGATTGACTACCCCCAGGGGAGACAGGGAGTGTGTAAGGAGCTCTTAACTAATGACCAGAACCTTCATTTGAGTAGGCAGCAAGGGGGGGGGGTAGACAGATTGGGCAAGTTGTCCCAGTTGTTTTGAGTGGTTTGGGGTAGTAAAAGTGTGTTTTGCTGAGCTCTTCAACCCCTCTTCCCTCCCCCAAGCTGTTAATGGCCTTTTTCAGTTACTATTCAACCTTAGAAGCTTCCCAAACATTACAAGCAGTCTAGACCAGACATGTCTATATGTACCTTAAGTCCACTCCTGTCAGGAGACAAGTCTTTCCCTAAATAAAGTTGAACATAAGGCCCATTTTAGACTTGCTTAGGTAGCAGACTGTACAGCATATTCCTTGTTCAGTCATATTCCCACAGTCTGCCAGAGTGAACAACAAACAAATTCTTTTGGATAGTCATAGAAATATGTGGCCTCTAGACTGGTTGAATGTTAGTGAATATTCACAAGAAGGCAACATCTGGTCCCGTTTACATCATGCAGTAGCCTATGCCACCCACACAGTTGGTATGTCATTGTAATACCCACTCCTTGGTCGTACCCACTGCATAGGTGGTTGTGCAACACAGTAATGATAGGACTTGTCAGGTTTCAGTCTAGGCCTTCAGTTTACGACTACAGGATTGCACACACTCACTCAAAAACACTAGCATAAATAATGAGAGAGTACATGAATAAGTCATATTATGGTAATGAAGTTTGCGTCTAAAATTGGATGCAGTCCTCTTGGCTTTGGGGGTACAGTGGTTTGGGAAGCTGAGGAGCTGAGCAAACAGAGTCCCTTCTGCGGGGTAATTTCAGGCTTGCTTTTTCTGGTGAACATTTCAAAGTCAAATAGCCTTATGCCCGAAGCATCAGCTCATTAAACAAGCGTTTTGGGAGTAGCAAGTGCAATACAGAACTATTAATTTGTTCTGTATTCAGTTGAGACCCTAAAAGTACCTATGGTTTTTGAGATTGTTGATTCGAAATACAAAACGAATCTATGCAATCCCAGTGGCATGCTTATTTGTTTGTTTGTAACGAAAAGAACTGTGGATACTTGTCATATTAGTGGTGTTTGGATTTGTCATATTGAGGGAAAATTCCTGGTGGTTTTGGTGGAGGTCAGAGGTTATTTGAGGTCACCAGAGGTTAAAAACTGAAAAAATTTAAAACTTTAATTACTAGACGCAAACAAGTAATTTGAGATATGAGGCTATATTTATTAGACACTTTCACAATGAAGGGTTTTTTCTTTTTCTTTTGAGTCATTACGATTGAACTGAAGATGCTTACATACCAGTCAGATCAGTGTGTTAAACATTTGAGGTATATGTTGCTAGGCAAGTAGGGTGCTCCATAAGAGCTTGTTGTGACCCTAGACAGTCACTAGATGTACAATCTCATTAATCGTGTTGATGATCATACCCGCCTAAAAGCAGCTTTACTCAGATGTCCTGTGACCAGATTAAGAAGGGTGTCTGTCTACAAAAGCTTTAATGGGGATGCACATGTAAGTAGTAGAGTCACTCTCTTTTCATCTCCAAACAGATATCATACACACCTTAAAGCTTCAGAGCCCAGTAAAAAATGGGATGAAAAATTACTGCTTTTGGACAAATCGTCCTGCCATTAAAAATCTTCAAGGACAAGTATACATTCCAGTTTTGCTGCTTGGACTATTCCATCGTAAAACAGGATCGACTTTACGAGCAAGGTCCTAAACATTCAAGGTTTCTTTGTGTTATGGAAGACACAATTAAGTGTGTCCCTCAGTCTAAAGCAACAATATCTGTGGTAGAAAATACCCATTTTAAAGTGGAACAGTCCACCAATTATGCAATAATACATTCCCTTCTTTGTAGCCTTGCAAAATTGTCCAAAAGCAGCCATTTTTCCTACAAAAATCATCCAAAAGGCCTAAGACGAAAATGGAAGATGAAGAAATGTTGTCCAAAATCTTTCAAATCGTCCCATTTTTTGCTGGGGGGAGGTTCTCTGATGTATGTTACTAGGTCTTGTTATCACATCTCCCTGTATAGAGAGATGAGATTTGCAACTCCATGGATTACCCTCTTGTTCTGGGTCTTGAGTTTATTTCCATCAGTCTTTGTCTCTGTCCTTTCCTACAGATATCGTTGGCAGATGTTCTCGTATTCTATGCCTTCACAGACAGATTTGACAGTTTGTGCATTGGAGTTAAAGAGCCAAAATTAAAAGCTTTACTGGAGAAGATAAAAACCTGTCCAGAAATAGCTGACTGGCTGAACAAGCGACCAAAGACCCAGTTTTAATTCCAAGATATACAGCAGCAGCCCTGAGATGGACTGGTAACTTGTTTGACCATGAGTAACTTTTATCGGGTAGAGTGAAAAGAAATAGTAATGTAAAAATTCATGGCTGAGAATTTTTTTTTTCCTTTTAGATAGGAGTCAATTTCCCCAGAACTTGTTCCATTTTTTCATGTACAAAAAAGCCAAAAAAGTTTCCTCCAATTGTCAAAATTTTTATCCAACTATTAAACTTTTCCTGAAGGGAGAAAATTTTCATCCCATTGATATATTCATTGAAAGTATGAAATATCAGTGAGGCATGGACATTTAAACTTGAAAGTCAAAGTGTGCATCATAAAATAAATTTTGAAAAGTTTAAACCTCAGTTCAGTGATGCCCATGCATTTACTGTAACTGGGCTGGCGAAAAAAGTCTTATTGAAATAGTGGTTGAAGCCAAATATCAGCCCATTGGACCCCTTTTTCAAATAATAATTACAAAGGGTTATGGCATAGAGTTTTGGTATGCGTCATTTTTGCCAATTGCATTTTACTATTGTCAGAAATAATGTTCATGCACCAAAACTCTATCCCACATTCCTTTGTAATTGCTATTTGGAAAAGGGTGTGTAGAGGGATGTTATGTGATGTCACCCGAAAGGGATTGCTAGGCACTGAAGGGCAAATCACACGCAGTAAGTGTTTTACCGCTCACACGCACGGCATAATCATAGATGCTACTGTGACACAATGGATGTTGCCCTTCAAAACCAAAGAGATGTGCAATCTTACCCTTCAAATGTGGCTATTCTGTTTTTGCTGTAAACTGTAGATGACCTCAAATTGTAAATACATTCATTATTACAACTTTATTACTTCTAAGCAGATTCATTAAGGGTCCCCATGGGCATAAATTGGTATCATTAGGATTCCAAAAGGGTAAATTGTTCCTCTCAATGTTATGACTGATTATAACTCATAAGTTTGAAATAATTGTATTTTTCAAGAAGTTTACATGCAGCTACTTGTAAAGTACTCCTCCTGAGCAATGACAAGTAGTTTGAAATCAAGTCATAACTATAAGTATTTAACAATGGAGTACCAGTACTGACTGATGTGCACCAATTCTTAAACATCCAAGTACAAGTACTAGCTAAAGCACTGGAGCACTGTGTGATTAATGAGTACTACGACACTGCAAAGCAGTGCTATTGAGTACTACATGGACTGCTATTTCATTGATGTACGTAAAATATTTCCAGATATAGACGTTAGACTGTTGTGCAACTTTTGTGTGAGATTTAAGCCAAATAATATCTATTCTGCATTATCAGCATTTTCAGTAAATTTTACCGACTGCAATATTGGTCAATTGTGAAGAAAACTGGCTGCCGATATTAAATACGGATAATCATTCCTACACTAGCTTTTTCATGTAGTTTTCTTGAATTTGCTAATACTTTCTATCAAAAATGTTTCAAAGTTTTTCAGGATCAACAGAAAACTTGGAAAAAAATATTTGTAGAAGTTCAAACCAAGTTATATTTACAAGTTTTCAAAATCAGCAGAGAACTTACAAAACTATATTCATAGAAGTTAAAGCAAAATATTTTTAAAAGGTTTTTTCTTTCAGGATCAGCAAAAAGCTTGAAAAATGTTCATAAAAATATTCATAGAAATTGTTGACAAAATTATTTAAGTTTCAGAATCAGCAGAGAACTTACAAAGCTCTGCCACTTTGACACATATCTATCATGTAATGTAAACTGTTGTATTCAAATCATGAGAAGGAACTTTTTTTCGAATAAAAAACCACGATTTCTCTAGTGCTACCATCCCCTGTTTTCTCTGACATGAGATGTGTACCTCTGTGTAATCCATCCCACACCTTTTTCCATCCCTTCCAGTCTTGAAACAAGGGTGTCATTGTTGTATTGTTACTACCACCAAACCATTGTTGAACCAGGCACTCTCTCTTTTGCACATATTTGTCACCTTCTGGTGAATCAAGACAGAAAGCTCTTAAGGTGACGGCTTTTCCCCTTGCCCTCCCCCCTCCCCACCGGTTTGGTTTTTGGTTCAACTGTGAACAGGTGTATCTTGGCATGCCGTGTCTTACACATCATAAAATCGCACCGTGTGTGCCAGGCTGAACATATAGCTGTATGGTGTATTCAATGGTTGTGCTTGCATAACGTGTTGCAAAATCTTCCCCTCGCTTTATCGCCAAATCCATGAAGTGCATTGCAATAATAGCCTGTGAACAGCGGAGGCAGGAGGAGCAGTTGTGAAAAGATGCATGTTTTTCACTATAATTTTATCCTTGGAAGTCAATTGTACAAACATTCAGCCCTCCCTTAACGTTGGCCATAATTTGGAGGTACGGCCCACAGTCTATTCTTCAGATATCATGTTTACAGGGTTTTCCAGGTGTAATGTCTAGTGACCTTAGATGGCCTTGAACCACTACCAAAACCAATAGGGATCTTTTTTCTGATGTGAAAAATCTACAAACCAAGTCCGAAAAGTATAATTATTTCCAATATTGAATTATAGTGTTGACAATTTTTTCAGGTTTTGACCTCTGGTTAAGTCAAATGACCTCTGATTTCTACCAAAATTAATGGGAACCTTCCCCCAATATTACAAGTCTGTATACCCAGTATGAAAAGTACCAATCATTGCCATCTTGAGATAACATGTTTTCAAGCGGTTTACTAGGTTTTGGTTTGAATGATAAGAGAAAGCTATGCATTCATGATGGTGTGTGTGTATGTGCCTGTGAGTTTGTTTGATATTCAGACTGAGGACCTAAACAATAGATTTCAGGTCCTTAGAAGGAAATTCAATAGATTTCTCAAGTCCTCGAAGTTTAACAATAGAGTATTGCTAGAGTTAGGGTTAAGGAAGAAAACAAAGGAAATAACAAAGAGGTCCTATGTAAAGTCGACTTGTGTGTGTATAGGTGTGTGTGTGTTTGTGGCACTTTGCTTGTTAACACAATATCTCAAGAAGGGAAACTGATAGTTCTCAAACTTAGTACATAGATGCCCCATATTTAGAGGAAGAACCCAATTGTTTTTGGTGGGGTCAAAGGTCATCTGGGGTCAAACTCTGGAAACCTTGTTAACATGATATTTCAAGGCAGGAAGCTTGGATTGATTATATACATAGTATGTAGATGCGTTGTGGTAAGAGGAAGAACCTTAGGTTTTGGTTGGGGTCAAAGGTCATCTGGGGTCACCAGGGTTCAAACTCTGAAAA
The DNA here is from genome assembly GCA_009936505.3 of Holothuria glaberrima. Taxonomy (NCBI): domain Eukaryota; kingdom Metazoa; phylum Echinodermata; class Holothuroidea; order Aspidochirotida; family Holothuriidae; genus Holothuria; species Holothuria glaberrima. The sequence continues at coordinate 9,575 of WURT03030303.1, read as the reverse complement.
CCTTGTTAACAAGATATCTCTAGGTAGGAAGCTTGGATTGATTTCATACGTAGTATTAAGATGCGTTATGGTAAGAGGAAGAACCCTATTGTTTTTGGTAGGGGTTAAAGGTCATTGGGGGTCAAACACTGCAAACTTGTTAACACAATATCTCAAGGTAAGAAGCTGGATGTATTGCATACTTAGTACATGGATGGGTAATGGTGAGAAGATAAATCCTATTATTTTTGGTGGAGGGCAAAGTCATCTGGGGTCACTGTGGGCCAGACACTGAAAACCTTGTTTACACGATATCTCAAGATGGGAAGCTTGGATAGATTTTATACTTAGTATGTGGATCCACCATAGTATGAAGGTGTGTCCTATAGTTTTTGGTGGAGGGCAAAGGTCATCTGGGGTCATTGGGTCAAACACTGAAAATCTTGTTAACACAATATGTTATGGTAGGAAGCTTGGATAGATTTCATTCTTGGTATGTGGATGCTTTATGTTGAGAAGATTGATTCTCTCATTTGTGATGGAAGTCAAAGGTCATCTGGGGTCACTGGAGGTTCAAATACTGAAAACACTTAAATGTTTAACACAATATTTCAAGGTAGGAAGCTTGGATAGATTTCATACTTACAGTAGTATGTGGATGCCTTATGGTAGGAAGTATGTGGATGCCTTATGGTGGGAAAATACTTTTTTGTTGGAGGTCAAAGGTCATCTGGAGTCACTGGAGGCCAAACTCTGAAAACCTTTTTAAATGCAATATCTCAATGTAGGAAGCTTGGATAGATTTTATATACTTCACATGATGTTGCATAAAATTCAGCACAAAACCATATGAGTTTTGTGGTTTAATGCTGGATTGAATGCAGCACAATGTGAAGTATAAAATTTATCCCTGCCTTTAAGCTGCTCTGCCAAAAACTTTGAAGGTCATGTTGCAATCACCAGAGTCACAGGCAAGCTAATTATATATTAATAATAATACATTAGTTAATATTTTATTGTATATTCATGGCCCAGTTTCATTACATTCAGCAAGGAACCACAGTGCCCATTGGGCTCTGGTTTTTGGTGGGGGTCAAAGGTCATCTGGGGTCATCAGGGGTCAAACTCTGAAAACCTTGTTAACACAATATCTTGTGGTAGGGAACTTGGAATGATTTCATACTTAGTATTTGGATACGTTATGGTAAAAGGAATAACCGCATTGGTTTTGGTGGGGGTAAAAGATTATCTGGGGTCACCGGGGCTCGAACTTTGAAAACCTTGTTAGCACGATATCTAGAGGTAGGAAGCTTGAAATTTTATGTAGATGTAGTATGTAGATGCGTTATGGTAACAGGAAGAAGTACATTGTTTTTGGTGGAGGTCAAATGTCATTGAGGGTCACAGGAGGTCAAACTCCGAAAACCATGTTTACACTATATCTCGAGGTAGAAAGCTTGGATTGATTTTATACTTAGTATGTCTATGTGTTATAGTAAGAGGAAGAACCCTATTGTTTTTGGTGGGGTCAAAGGTCATCTGGGGTCACCATGGTCAAACTCTGAAAACCTTGTTGAAACAGTATTTTGAGGTAGGAAGCTTTGGTTGATTCCATACTTAGTATGTAATGCGTTGTGGTAAGAGGAAGAACCTTATTGTTTTAGCTGGGGTCAAAGGTCATTTGGGGTCACAGGGGTCAAACTCTGAAAACCTCATTAAAACCATATCTTGACATAGGAAGCCTGGATAAATTTCATACTATGCAGATGTGTTATGGTGAGACTAAGCACCCTATTGTTTTAGGTGGAGGTCAAAGGTCACCAGGGTCAAACGCTTACAACCAAGATCTTTATCTGGGGTCACCAGAGGTCAAAAAGGAAAATTTCCCAAGAGTTCCCAAGATTTTTTCCTGAGGTCACCAGAGGTCAAATCAACATTTTTCAAGAATTTACAAGATCTTCATCTGGGTTCTCCAAAGGTCAAAATGCAAAATTTTCCAATAATTCCCAAGATCAAATATGAACACAAAACTTTTCCCAACACCAAGATAGCAATTGACCAGTGACTGAAAGAAATGGGATGACATGGCATTATTTGAAATAAACATACATTATCGAAACCTCAATGCGTTTTTGCATTCGTGTTGTAGTTTAACCTCTAGTGACCTAGCTCAGACCATTGATCTCCACCAAAATCTATACGGCCTGTATGCTAGGTATGAAAAGTGTCCATCATTCCTTCTTGAAAATCGTGTTCTCAAGGTGTGAGTTTAGACCCCTGGTGACCTCAAATGACATTTGACCTTCCCTGAAAACAAGAGGGTTCATTCTCTCAAAATGAAGTATCGAAAGTGCGAAAAGTATCCATCATTCTTATCTTGAGATGACGTGTTTGCAAGCAATTTTCTCGGTTTTCGTATTTTCGCCGCCGGTTACGTCAGATAGCTTTGGCCTCTACCAAAACAGTAGGATTTATTGACTGACTATTAGGTATCCACATCGTAAGTATAAAAGTATCCGTGCATTCTACCTTGAGATACCGTGTTTGCAAGATTTTAGGTTTGTGACCTCAAATTACCTTTGAACTCCACCGAAAATAATAGGGTTATTCCTCTTAATATGTTAAATCTATATACCAAGTATGTCCGTCCATCGTGTTTACGAGCTGAGTGTCTCTAACACATTACAGGCACGCACACATAGCCTACATACAACCTCCAGCGTGATTGCATAGATTTCTTGCGCCGACGGCAAGAAATGAAATACATTAAATCAGCACTACACTGCTACGGAACAGGCTATATCCGTGGATATGGAACAACCCTGGCAGCTTATGGCGAAACCAGAGTTCATGTTTTCATTCACTTGTACCTACTTTGCTTCACAAAACTCGTTGGTCTCCTGGACACTGAAATTGGTAACTTCTCGTTTATGACCTCGCGTGAGCACATAAAATATGATAGTAACAGCACCATTTTGTATTTATATACTACCTCTAAGAGCCAAAATTTTCAAAGAGGAGGGATCAGTGGCGGAGGAAGAAAATTCGGTCATAGGGGGCGAGAATGGCCTGTAGGGGCGCTTCGAAGTAGTAAAATACCCTATGCCACAATAGGTAGAAACCTTAATAGGGCGCCGACGATTTGAGTCCGTCAAGGTGGGGGGCGGCCATCCCACCATATGGTAGCTCCGTCACTGGGAGGGATGTGCCCCACTAGGACGGTCGGCTCAAATGTCCAAATAGTCTCACAGGAACTTACTTTTGACCCCGAATTATTTGGGACGGGTACATTTTTTTTTCTTTTCTTTTTTTTTTTTGCCCAGCGAATATCTGAGCCTTTTCTGAAAAATTTCTCAGAAATCCTACTACAAATTCTGCCCAAATTTTGGGTTTGTTCAAAACACTTGGGATACAGTTTCCCCTGCCCCCGCCTCATACGCCTATCCCCAACTCAAGAATACCTTCCCACGCCTATGCTTTGGTCTTTCAAACTTTTTTCTCCAGGTGTACCGCCTTTTAGGCGTAATTAAAAATTAGTCAAAGGCTAACCCTTTGTGGCATAAACCTGATGATTTTCAAAAGTCTAACCCAGTGATTCTCAAACTTTTTGAGGCTGAGGGCCAAATTCACGGGCTTGGCTGAGGTCGAGGGCCGCAGGGCCTACAGGTATAGACACTCATTCTTGATGGTGAATTACATAATACGTATTAGTTTTCGAAGCTGTATCTACGGCAAACAACAGCAGAGGTACGCAACTTTCATAAGGAGCTGCTCATCAAGAACGCAATACGCACTATAACAGCGTTTTACAGGACCAACCCGACCTCAGATCCACCATGGATGGGGCTGAGGTCAGAAAATTTGGCTTTCTTGACGCCTTAGATTGCAGGAGACTGCACTCTAAACCATTATGTTTTCTACAATCCCGAGTGATGCCAGGGCTAACCACATAGGAAGGGGGCACAAGGTCCCCAATGGGGCGCTACAACTCCAAGCCATGAAAAGGGCAGGGTTGCTTATGAGCAGCTAATGCGTAAGTTTGCGACGCGCGAAGCGTTCCGAAAAGTTTGAGCAACTAAGCCAAGGAATACGTAAGAGCTGATCACCCTCGGGGGATTACATATACTTAAACGTACCCTCGACAAAATGGAAAATTCCCCCTTGAGGTGGTTATCATACCAGAGCCTCGACCTGGTACCACCCCTGTCTGCAGTTCTACGTTTAGCATTTGATGTTTATTTTGGGTGGATTTGCAGTATAGGAGAAACATCCGCATATGGCGTCCCAAACTAAGTAGGTTACCGCCAAAAACACCCTTGAAGTCACTTTGAAGGGGCTTATTGAGTTGATTAAAAAAAATTATGAGTTTTTTTCACTCCTGTTGAAATTTACTCACATCTTGATGGTGAATGATCAAACTAAGAGATTCTGCACATCTGACTCACAACTGAATAAGCAGTGATAAATTAATTTATGATTAAAATCCTTTACTACAAATTCGTGACTAGACACTTTTTACAATTAGGCATTAATCATATGCAATCCCTGTCTACACAAACAATAATTTCTCACATTTTTAGTAACTATAGGAAGTGATACATGAGAAATGAGGCTAATTAGAAGCATTGTCATGCATTTACCTTCAAATTTGTGACAAAAATAATCGATATCAACTCAATGAGCCCCTCTAAGTTTTGCGCATGCCGCATATCATGCTTATTGCCTGCAGAGTCTGACATTCAGTTTGTGTCGAACCCGGTCAGACAGAGAATAACTTGCCCGCCTAGCCGACGTGTATTACTCCTGCACCTATATTGGCCGCATGCACTCGTAAAACCAAGTGTGTAGGCCTACGTCAAAAGATGAGTATAACACCTGATATGAAGGTAAACAGAGAACAGGACTGAGGTCAAGTACTGCATTCCACCCCCACCCCTCCCCCCAAAAAATAATAATAATAGTAATTACTTCCTCAATCGACTGATTTTATTTTATTTAACAGAGCTGTGGAAAGAGCGAGTGTATGTAATACTTCGAAAATTAGATATGTCACGCTGACTACATTTGATTTAGTTTCTACAAGTAATGAAAAATGACTTAGGCTACAGAGATTTTAATGGTAGTCATCAATCAACGGATATTCAACAAGATAGTTTTTACGAGCGAATGCGAAGTATAGTAGTCGTTTTATGGACTTATCACAGTGTTTTCATTCAGCGTCTTGTTGTTTTTGTTAAATTAATCTATTGTGTATGAAAGTAAGTTGTAGATTAACAGATGTTAGCTATAAATAGAGTTAATTTATGTAAGGATTTTTTTTAGCTTTGTTACAGTTTGAGGTATATTCATTGAGAGTCAGTTAAATTTTACGGTTTTTTGAAACGAGTGTATAACCTTCTTAACCGCCCACTTCATGGTTTTTGTCAACTGCAGGCTATTCTTTTAGAAGAGGTCATTACCCTTCATTGCTCATATTTTGAAACGTCCGAGTGATCTATTGAAGTAAAAGTTCATGTTTTTTAAAGGCACATTTACCAGATGTCATCAATTTAACAGTTTGCAGAAAAATGCTGAATTACGCACTGAGAAGATCTTATCAATTTTACATTTTGCAGAACAAATGATAAATTACTTATTCATCAAAGCTAATCAATTCAACAGTTTGCAGAAAAACGACGAATTGCGATTTTGTTAGAAATTATTATTTCCACATTTTGAAGAAGTATAATAAAGTGCGTTTCCACGAAAAGTACTATCAATTAAACCTGATTTTATACCCAAGCTTCTGTATGATTGTGTCTTAGCCCTAATCCTAAGGTGGGGAACACTTGCAGAGCGCCCCTGAAATTCGAATTTGGGGTTGATGCAATGTGATAGTTTGTACAGGCGTGTATCCAGACGATTCGCTCTGGAGGGATTTAAATAATCGCCCCGATTTCATGCTTTCAAAATAATTGTGAAGGTGTCCCACTCCCGAGTTATTTCGGTCCCTGTCAACACCCCGTGGGGCCAGGCGAACCCCGAAGCTCTGGAGTCATGGGTCTCCTTGAAAGGGACCTTCGAGACATTTTCTAAGCGGAGCGCTACCACCAGTTGGCGCGTTGCGTACTAAGAAAATGTTTACCTTCCAAATTACAGGAAATGACACTTCCCGGGCGTTGTACGTAGCACCTGAAATTACTACATATTTTTTTAAGTAATTGTTGCATCAGACGGTCACAACATAGGGTCCCCTTAAAAAATTAAAATCTGAGCTAAAATGTATTACTTTCTATCTTAACTGGGAAGGCAAAGTGTAGGTGTAACTAGCGTGTTTTAGGGCATGGGCTCACATGTAACGCAAAGAGCCTGAACTACTAAACGAAGTACTTAAAGGTCTGTTAACATGCAAACTACATAGCTGGATATATGATGGGAGCATTACAAATCCAGCAAATAGCTACAGTTCCCATTAAAATCCACCAAATGTTGACCATTTTACAGGGTACTTTGTATTTAACTCTTACACTATGAATAAACGTGAGCTAAACATGCAAATTGGTGACGTCGAAAGATAAACATTCCAAATATGGATGATCTTAGCCTTTGTTTTTCAACCTTCCTTTCAAGGACACTTGTAGCATTAGTAGCCACTGAGGGGTTTATTATGGAAGTTGAAATTTTTTCCTTGGAAAATATTGATATCACTCACCAAACTGTAAACTATTTGATTAGCAATTAATAGATAATTTATATAGAATTAACAAAAGAAATCTGTGCAACACTCCGTATCATTTGTTTTTCATAGACAATGAGTTACTTTAGAAAAAAATGAAACTTTGAAGAGGTATATCTTGAGAACGGTACGAGATGTTGAAATAATTCCGACGGATCTGACATTGGGACATTTTATTCTTTAATTACCAAGAAAAAAAACAGATCATTTTTGCTATATTTTTCAATTACTTTGGTCCTTTTTTTCTATCGAGAGAGGATTGGTTCCTCCCCCCTGGATCCGCGCCTGTGAGGATAAATGATGGCAGGCGAGGGATGCATGAGGCTTTGAAAAACTCCGCTTAGAAAATGTCTCGAAGGTCTCTGTGTGGAAGGGTCATGAACCTTTTAGGAAAATTCCGGCATATTCTTTCCGCCCCCCCCCCACCGATAAGCCACCCCGGCGTCATCAAATCAATTTTTAGAGTTAGTTTGTTATAAAAAGATGAGTAAATTGTGATCATCGTGACTTGATAAGTTCGCATAATTATAAAGCCATTTGAATATCTTCATTTAAATACCCACAATTTTGTTACTGCTACAGAGCTTAGGGGTTGGCCCGGCCCCACGAGGTGGTGAATTGGACCCAAAGCACTCTGGGGTGGGGGTGGAGAACCCCCTCCACAATTTATTTGAAAAGTATGAAATCGGGAATATAATTTTAATTCCCCCGATCGAATGGACTATCATATTGCACAATCCTAACTTCGAATCTTAGAGGCGCTTTGCAAGTCTTACTCCCTACCCCTATCCGCCTTAATAGGTCCTATTGCCGCTTACACACGGTCATGGAGGAAATTTGTGTATGAAAACAGGTGTTATTGAATGCTTTTCATGAGATCGCACTTTAGCACTTTTATACTTCTTCATTGAAATAATAAGTTCTAACAAGTTCGTAATTCGTCATTTTTCTGCAAACTGTTAATTTGATTAGCTCTGTTAAATAAGTAATTCATCATTTTTCTGCAAAATGTAAAATTGTGGAAATCTTGTAATTGCGTAATTCATCAATTTTCTGCAAAATGTTGAATTGGTGACATTTGGTTAGTGAATAATTCATCATTTTTCTGCAAATTGTTAAATTGTTGAGATCTGATGAGTAATTCGTCATTTTTCTGCAAAATGTTGAATTGATGACATTTGGTAAGTGAGTAATTCAACATTTTTCATTCTCTGCAAAATGTTGAATCGATTACTTGTGATAAGTGAGTAATTCATCAATTTTCTTGCAAAATGTTGAATTGCGGAGATCGGACAAGTAGGTAATTCATCAATTTTCTGCGAAATGTTGAATTGTTGAAATATGCCGCTAAGTTTGTAATTCATCATTTAACTGCAAAAGGTTACGATAATAAGTGAACATTTCATCATTTTGTTGCAAAATGTTAAGATAATACGAGGACTAAGTTTGTAATTTGACGGCACCTTAACGTTTCCGTAGCAACGCATTGCATGGGTTAACCCTCTTCACAGCAGCCCAACTATAACTGGAAAAAGAGCGACAAACTAAAAGGTTGCGTTTTATTTTCTTCAGAATTGAAGACTTCGCGGAGTGGGGTGGGCACAGTGAACGGATAAGATAATCAAGTACCCCGTATGGAAAAATTGCGCAGTAAGCACTGCACAGTTATCTTTTAAGCCCAGAAGGTTCAGCTGAAAGTTGTCTTCCTTGGAAATAGCCTAAGTGCTTGCTTCGCAGGTGATCATGTGACACATTGGTAGTTTATTACGAGCGAATAGCGAACGAACGACGAACAGTATAGAGAGCTTAACTGGCTGCTTATACCAGACTGCGGAACTGTTTAACGATCCCCAGTAAAAGCATGGAAGTACTACCTTCGAGTGAGCACTTCACCCTGGTTAAAGACACAATCCATTACATTTGTTAGCATTACTAATACATGAGTCTAGGGAGAGGGCGTCATCCCAAAACCCCAAAATATGGTTAAATAGTACTCCTTCGTATGATATCCTTGCCATTGCTTCGGACATTGCTTATTTAAGAGGCCATTCAACCCTAACCTAACCCCTAAACTGACTCAACCCTAACATTATCCCTAACCGAACCCCAGGAATAATCGAACTCCAGGTGAAAGTGACAGAAACCCCTGACCAAACACCGTTGATAACAACAGGGTGACGTTCTTTCCTTAGTCTGTTAGTCGCATGTATTACTAATTCACCTCATGAGTACTCATGATGCTCAACAGGGTTAATATATTGATTATAATCTGATAATGTACTCCCTCTTTCTGTGCACTTTGTTCCTCAACTGGGGTCCCCCATTGAGGTGCTCTTCACTACAAATTGTACCAACTGAGTCGTAATTAAAGGAAATTTCAAGAGTAAAATTTCATATACATAGACCTAGACCTATTCGATCCTTCTCGAGAAGAAAAATTTTCAACCAATGCAAAAGACCCGGGTCTATGTTTGGCACCGGCCCTTACTTAGTTTGTACCAGTGAAATACCGCGGCGGCGATTTTCAATAAAGCCTCTTATTCGCACGGCAAAGGCTAGTTTAAGAGCCACTATGCCTGATTTTGCTCAGAGCACGACGCCTGGCCGGAGGCCGGGCGTCGCAACATGAACTTGCAGGGAGTTGCTATATGTCAAATAGCTACACCCCTGCCTCCGACTCACAGTACTCTCTTCGCAGGCCGATCATTTTAGAACAGGGGGTTGCTATTCCGAATACAGTGCTAGAGGAGTTGCTATTTGACAGCACCTCCCTGGCTAGAGCAACACATGCACTCCCTGCTTAGATCAGCTTAAAGGGCAATTCTTGTCATCCCAGACAGTTGCACTTCTCCCAACTATGCAACTTGTAGCTCCTCCCATA
>WURT03030292.1:0-15309 GCA_009936505.3 Holothuria glaberrima | reverse complement strand
GGCAACGGTTGCTATTTCAGCCGGCATTGCCGTATATAGCTCAACAGGCAAAGTAACTACAATATCCCATCCTCCTCACGGAGCGATGAGATAACAATTAAAAGCTGTGAAACAGCCAGTAACTATTGTATTAAAGTTACTCTACTTTTTTCCTAATATCAATACTGATTCTAATCAAACAAACACCTTGCAGTACATAAAGATGTGTAAGGAATTATATACCTTAATTTATTGTTTGAACAAAAGTAAAAAGGACAATTCTAATATGGTTAACTTTTGTTGAATAATAGTAAATGGGCAAATTATACTTCTATGAACTTTTTATAGGTTCACATATCACCTGTATCTCTAGTACTATCAGACCTCCATAGCAGGTGTAAATCACTGAATGTATTACAACTTTTAGTCTGAGCTTAAAGGCAGTTGCCCCAAAATTTACTTTGAAAAATCAGCAAGCTCTTGCAAATCTTCTCTTATTGCATTATAAGCACCTCTGAAGACATTTTGCACATACCTATTGCAAACAGGAGGTAAAGCAAGGAGAAATTCTCTTTGATTTCACAATTAACTAACAAAAATATTGTTACATGATCAAAATAGGCCATTCATGAACTACAGAGTGATGGGCCATACTAACTCTGATTAGGGTAACTGCATTTTCCCTTTTAACAATGAATTTTTTAAAATTTTTTGTATTAAATTTTTGTACTTGTATAAGGGGGATTCTTAAATGAAATGCAAGACGGAAAAACCACAAAATAATGCTTTATTGACCTGAACAAAAATGTTATGTGAAAAGTGTATTATTCAGGCTTTCTTTGGTCCATTTTTGTTGGATATTAATGAGCTTACTCTGTTGGTGTTCATGTAGACAAACTTAAAATGTAATCTTTACACAAATCAAAGTGGATTACTGCATGAGTTTGCAGACATCCATATTATGAGTGCAACCAGTAGAGGTAGATGTATGTGCACATGAAATAAACATAATCAGCTAAACATGTTCAGCTTACCATAGCTCTCATGAAAATGATGCCTTTCAGTACTTCTAAAACTTGAAGACCTCACAGTAATGGTACAACGAGCCATTTATGTCCTTCACTTTCAAATCGGTTCTGTGGTGTGTAGGCTAACTTAATCAGAAAAGTCTGCATTTCATATTTCAAAATGGAAAAAAAATCATATGAATATCCCATTGGTCTTCTTGCACCCCTTCCACTCTCCTTCTCTATGATTAAAACTGCTGTTCCTGTTAGGTTACTATTCAGAAAACATACGAGTAAGCATGTACTCGGTTGTACTGACATGAAGCAGTGGAATTCAGTCTACAAGCCACACACCAAATAATCCGAGTCAAGGAGGCCTCCATCCCACTGCACATAAGGAACCTGCTGATTGCGTGAACCCCACAAAAGTACACACTGATTTGAAAATGTGGCCGCAGGGAGAAAAAAGTGTGGATAAGAGCTAGGCAGACAGTCTAGATTGTCTCTGGTAATTGATTCCTGTTTTTGATAAGAGTACTTCAGGTGTGACAACTGAGAGTCAAGGTCAAGGTTTGACACCTTGGGACCTGAAAGTGGATTGATGTTAAGACTCTCACAGCTCTGAAATGGTAATGTTTCTCTCTAAACTCCCATCAGCTGACTATGTCTAAAAATGTTTTTGTAATTTGCACAATCATAATGTGTCGTTCTATGCAATGGTGTAAATGTCCGGGAGAACTTGAATACATTCTATACAAGGTTGGCGGCTTAGAGAGTCTTTTCTCATTGTTGCAGGTCCTGTGATACAGGAAATTAAGGATCTTGTACTCAATGCAGCTAGTGTACCCATATACCAAGTATGAAAGCAAGATATCGTGTTTAGAAACATTCCATATAGTTTTCACAGCTTGACTTCTAACTTCTAATGACCTCAAATGACCTTTAATTTCACACCAAAAATTAAAAAAGACTCCATGTGGGGCAAAGTACTTTGTAAAATATGAGATTCAGAGATGTTCATTATGTTTACAAGGTTTTCACAGTTTTAACTATGGTGAACTTATATGACCTCTCACCTTCACTATAAGTAGTAGCTCTTGTACTCAACATTGGTATCCACTTGCTAAGTACAAAATCCCTAATGCCGTTTATCCTCTTTGAGGATCAATGTTTACTTGCAAAGTGTCACGAACACATGCACACCTGTATAGATCACCTATATCTATATAGGCACACACAAACACATCAACTTAACATATATTCCTTAAAAATTCACAAATTTGGCATAACCTTGAACATAGCTAAGTCCTGAGGTAAATGGAGGCACCTGAAAGAGTAGCTTTTTGATATTTTTCTGTTATTCCATAATTCATTCTCAAGGCCAGTAATAATTGATTCATTCTTACCAGAGGGAGTTATTTTAAAATTAAGTGTATTTCCACTGACAGACAAAAATACGCTTACATGTAAGGGGTATTCTTACAAAAATTATCAATATTTCTTACTTTTTCCCAGCCAATCATCCTACTTCATCCACAAGTAGTGCTACATACAGTACTATATTTCTTGTTCAGATAGTGTTTCACAAAGTAGAAAATACACCCAAATAATTTAGCTCTGGAGTTGTTTTTTTTTTCCTACAAATTAGGACACTATGACATAGCAGAAATCACTATTACTTTACTGTCACAGCACTGAGACTGCATAACAAAGAACTTACAGAGCAAATGTAGTGTCCTTTATTTATATATTCAGGCATCATAAACCATGTAATATAATAATGTAATAATCAAAAACCTTTAAAGCCATTAATACAATTAACGGCTAAAAGCTCTAGTGTACAAAAAAGTTAATGAGCAAAAACATACAATTTAATAGCAAGGCAGAGTTCAAACTTGATAACAGTACAGGAAGTAAAAAGACAGGACAGTAAGACAGTAAGGAACAATTTATGGTTTTCATAATGATGTGAAATTTTATATTATGGACTCTTTGCTCATGCACTGCAATTCTTTCATATGTCTGTGACAGCATCTGCCTTGTGATACATCTTCATGCTTGTAAGGAAAATAAGAGGTTATTTTACAAGTTTAATTGATGTTACAGAGGAATGCTGGGGCCGTGCACTTTAGGAAATAGAACTGCAACTCAAAACATCTGAAATCAAAGATGTCTAGAACATGGCATGTACTTGCAAAACCCTTGCTGATTCTCATAATTTCATTTGCTATAATTATGACTGCTTATAATTTTATTTCCTTTCCTTTTCCAGTTAATAAATCTATGGATAAAGAATTCCAATGACATCTATTTCTTCATCAGCAAAGCAAATTTCAAACCTCTCCTGGGACTCAGCAACATCTGATAAGACCTTTAAAACAAGTACTTCTAGCAATCAGTACCTGCTTGCTGCTGCTGGAAGGGCCATTTGGATCAAAAGCTCATTTCTGGGCCCCATTTCCATCAAGACCCTCTTCTCAGTAAAAATCAAGCATGGAAATTGCTAAGAGTTAAAATTGTGAATTTGACTCAAACCTTAACAGAAAAGCAAACCTTTCAATTTTTGTGCGTTTAATATTCCAAGGGTGACCTAGTAAACAGAAGGGCACTCACAGAGGTTTCAAGGCGATTTCTATCTAAGTTACATTATGTTTCCAACTCTACCTTTCATGAACCACATGCAATGACACTCTCACTGTCCAGCATTGAAGAAAAATTCTGCCAGAGATCCTATGTGCAAGGACAGAAGGTAGACGGGATCGCAACACACAGCGCCCATGTGTGATCAGTACCCGCACTGAATGCCTGTAGTATAGTTGTCACTTGACATCAAACTGGCCGCGCCAGGCAGTTCTACAAATCCGCACTCACTGCTGAGGAAGCATTTCATATCAGATTATGTACACAGCATTCCAGGCATGGACCATTACAATCACCCATCTATGTGCTTTTAATCAAAAAGCAACATGCTGCACAGTGTTGCCATCTGGATGATCCTTGGTCTGATTCAGGGAGTTTTCGTTGTTCGAGATTTTTATTTGTGTAAATATTTCAAATGAAATTATTAAAGTATGAAACTGTTCATTTTTCTCTTTATAATAATTTAGTTGACCTCTGTATAAAGAACGGTTTTCAAAAATACCAGGCCAGCTAGGAGGTGCACGGCGGCCATATACCCTTGTCGTTTAACCATGACAAATAATTTTCTTGCAAAATTTTTCACGCAATTCTCACAACCGAAGTTCTACCGCCTATGAACATTATTGGCACAAAATATCAGTGAACTATTCTAGCTAAAGCTACCGTACGGTTCATAGATAGATGTCGAGCATCAAGAGGTTTTCATTTAGCAGTCTAATGCCTTGAGTAATACGAGTTACGTGATGACTATATGCATCTGAAGCTAAATTTAGTCCTACCACAAATTTATTCAAAAATTAACTTTTTGTCTTTATGCAGAATTTCTTTCAAAGTAAAAATATGATAATTACCTTCTGATTGGCAAACTGTGAAGAGCTCGGTGTGCGCTCGCCGTCATCAGGGAGGTGTTAGGAAGGAGATACTACACCCAAATCTGTCAGACAATATGTACTGTCTTGAAACTGATTTTATTCTATCCTGGAACCACCATTTGACTGACAGGTCTTTTGTTCCTATTGCCAAGTCCCTGTTGCCTAAACCGTTTTAAAGGGAAACATTGCGTTTGAAAAAAATATCATAAAGTGACACCAATGTAATTCCATTGTGGTCTGTTTCCCTTTCCAAACATGAATCCCAAATAACTTGCAGCAGATCAACATAAATCTCATAAAATATGGACAGAAAGAAGCAACAATTTCCTCATTGAACTGGCTCATTATCGAACGGTAAGCCTCGCCCACATGCAACGTTCGCACCGCTGCATATTCAGGAGGAGCATAAAGTCGTATTTACACTCATTCCAATTCGTGTTGACCTTGCTTGCCACGACCCTGTCTGCCTGTCCTTCAGGCTCACAACAAGCTAACACAACAGTTTTTGTACCATATGTGCTTTACTGTCGGATATTACAGCCCATCCAGGGAGATTCAGATCCAGTCCCCATTCACCATGCTGTTCACTACTCACACTGTGTGCATTGGGCCTATAGTTACAGAATGGTAATGAACATGCTACTATAAGAAATATTTGTATATAATTTTTGACGAGTGGCATCACAGTTTAGTAAACTTTTCGTTTCCTAATAGGGGCATCACAGGTTCGTAAACTTTTCTTTTCCTACTTATATGTTAAAAGTAACATGATATTTAGTGTGATGAAAAACCCCCAAAGGTTAAATTTTAACTTTTTGTATGACGGCTGGCAACGAAAAGTTAACGAGTTCAAAGTAAGGGGTGAGTCATCTCATTGTCATATTGACAATGCATAATTGATCCTAGTTGATCTGGATATTGAGATAACAATTTGAGAGGAGGGCAAGATTACTATCTGAAATGAACATTGCTTCAAAGAGACTATAGATAGATCTCCTTTCTAACACCTCCCTGCTGTCACTCGAAATCCAAATCAAAGTTCCATACTAGTGTTTCCATGTTGTTAATTCTGCGAATATTCAGGGAATTTCCCTCTGGATCCTAACCGCAAAATCATACTGGCCAAGTCTGCCTGATAGCCGTCCCTTATCCTCTTGATGAACGTACGCAAAGTAGTCAATTCTTCATCTGAAGTAGTGGGACTGAAAAGCATCGTTGGTCTTGTTCTCATCACTTTTGGAGACTTTTCACATCTCTGTATTGCAAGAGGGGAAAGTTCTTACTAAGAGAATGATTTTTCGCCAGCTTCGAGGGAGCATGTGACCACATGATACCGATAGCTTTAAGTTATCTGTGGTAGGCTGGAGTTCTCCCGTGGTTCCCACAAACTGTTATCACCACAAGGTGGAACTTCTAACTACCAACATAATCTTCTTCGGTGCCCCCCATGCTGTATCGGTGCCCAGATATGGGACTGAATAGTTCTTGTGCAAATCTGATGGGACAGGTGTGACAGGATTTTTTTTCCCCCTGAAAATATTCTCCCAGGGAGAATATTTCCTAGGAAAACTTCCCCTGGAGATTTCCTTGGAAATTCTCCCCTCCCATGGGTATATTTCCTAAAAAATATTCCCCCACCCTGACAAAATCCCCCCCCACACTTCCACATGCCTACTGTGTATGTCATATTTTTTATCATATTGAAAACATTTTCATGTGGAGAAATAGCATGTCTTGGCATACTGTGGGTACCTTGTGCTTGATTTGGAACAACTTCCATGTTTGGAGTAACTTAATGCATTGGTCACCTACAAAGGGAGTGGAGACAATGGCAATGGATAAATAATATAAACTACTGTCAGATCTATAGCAATGGAACATGCTGGCAAAGTGGGTTATTGGATTAAATCAATTTTGAATTGTAGTGTCATGAGTATGATGAGAAGCAATGGATTTACAAGGTAAACTCTTGTCAGATATGTCAATCGAATGTCCCTGATTTAGAGGAGTGGTGACAAAGTGATTGTAGAGTATGTATTCCTTTTTCAGATGCATCACGATAATACAACTGGCATAGCAAAAAAACAGGTACGATAGTATCCAAAAATAGCAAAATTTCTGGAAAATGTACTTCTGATATCCCAATTGGTCTCCTTAATAACCTCCAAGGTTGTGATCCATATAACTGCTTCTTTGCTATATGCCTCACACAATGGATATTTGATAGCGCTCATATCCCATCAGTGAACGAGTCAACAAATGAAAAGAATTGCAGAGGGACATCCTATATCCATAATTATGCCTGTACTTCTGTTCAGAGAAATTGGCTGTTTGGGCATTAGTAATGTACAATAATTGTTGCACATCTAATTGCCAAGTCTTTCCTTCAGAACTAATAATTCTCTCAATTAGCCTATGTGCAGCAATCCTAGAAACTGTTTGCTGGCAAGTAGAAATGTTTTTGTGCACGAATGCAATTTAATTGCCATACACCTGATTCATCACGTCATGAAACAATTAATGAGATAAAATATGGGATTGTGTTGTAATTCATTACCAACTACAGTCTTGCAAGTGTTGGATGGACTTTGATGTTTTCCTTCTGGGGGGGATAATTTTTCAGGGTAGGGGAGAATTATCCTAGGAGAAATTCCCCCAAGGGAACATTTTCAGGGGGGGAAATCCTGTTACACTGGTTTAGTCCTCAGTAAAGGCACGTGTATAGCAGGTCGCCGATAGCTCCCTATACACCAGGGGCACATTCAAGAATTTTCAATAGCTGGGGCACAAGTTTTGATTGATCGATGTCCTGGGAGATGGTCCTAAAGGGAGGGTGTCCCCCTTACCTTTGCTTTTGGAAGAGGGCTGAGACGCAAAATGGTGCTATATTTGACACATTTTGAAGCATTTTCTGTTTTTTGCCTCAACTATTTTTTCACGCATGACGGCCAATGGGGGAGAGCAGGCCTGCTGCACCCTGCCTGGATCCGCCACTGTATACACATCCTTACAACGACCCAATAAAAATCCAGTGTTTCCAACCAGCACAGTGCTGGTTGAAATTGATTTTCTTCTTACAACAAAGCTAGGACCTAAAGTCCTTATTTACTGTCATAGCTTTTCCTTCCCAAATCTTACACTAACATTGTAGTTGTTTTTGATCACTTCAAACCTCACCTCTGACAAGTTTTGAAAATATGAAAGAAAATCATCAATTTGCCACTTCATAAATTTCTTACAGTACAGCTTTCGAAATATTTGTTGTTACCTGAATGCCATGTTCGAAACATTGTGACATCACTCATAACATTTGATTACTGTAGGTCCTACATATACACATGTTAATTGCCTCTCAGTACAAACATCCCATACGGACGTGATAGTGTGACTTGCGTTGACTTGCTGACACCAGCAACTGACTAGAGTTGACTCGACTAAAATGTCTGACTTGACTTGACTTGAGCAATGTAACGAACGACTTGACTTGACTTGCGACTCGACCACTGTTGACTTGACTTGTGACTCGACCTAAGGGTGACTGGTTACAACACTGCTAATTATGACTAGCAATCACTAGGCCAATTAACATAGTAAACAAATGGATTTTCAAACTGGTTTTATATCTTCCAATGGTAGGCAAATTCTGAAGTGGCAGGTCTTTTTTTTCAGCTTGGAAGACATCTCAAGAAAAGCTAAAATTAGGCTCTCTTCAGTCTTACCCCATATAGTACCTATAACATGAAATATCTCCTAACAATTCTCCCTACTATTAAAGCTAACATGTAGCCCCCTCCTCTAATTTAAACCAAACCTCCTGTTTAGTACACCTCTAAGACAGAGCCGCAGTAGCAGCACAGAGTTTCAATTGCTGGGGGAAATATTGTCAAACACAGTCTGTGTGAGCTTAATTGAGAAGACTCCAAATTTGGCAAAATAATGCACGAGGCAAAGCCGAGTCCCTTTATTTTTTGGTAAATTTGAAGTCTCGTTTGCCTTGTCCGTTATTTTGCCAAATTTGGAGTCTTGTTCGGCTTGTCCGTTATTTTGCCAAATTTGGAGTCTCGACTGTTTAAGAGACGTTAATAGTCCAAAAAATGTGCTTTATTCCTATTCTACCACCAAAAATGTGTAAAAAACTTCATTTTCTATCAGTTTTTACGTTTACTTACTCAGACGGTGTGTTATGGAATAACAGGTCAGTGTTTAACCAATCAGAATGCAGGATTCTCAATAACGGATGGCTAGTGGTGGTAGAATTACCTTTATAAAGCCAGCAACAATTCATTACAAACTTTGTAGCTTGAAAACATTTCTTTATGCAATCATTACTTTAGAAGTAACAGGAAGCAGAGGATAGTTTTGAGGTACCATATAGTTATCCTTTCAAATTCAGGCGATGTCCAACAATTCTAGGGCTGAGAACATTACACTTTTCTGACTTATAATTAGTTTGAATTGAAATAATGCACATTACTCGTTATTTTCTATCTTGATGAATGAGAGAATATCTGAAAGGAAATTGCGCCCACACTCCTCTTTGTCTGGAGTTGTTTACCAATGTGAGTTTATACCAGAAATCAATTTGTAATTCATTGCAACAATGCCAAACTTGAAGTGCATTCAATTATGTCAGTACTAAACAGATGTTGAAGTCATCCCTCTGAAAAGGACAATCATTTTTTTTTTTTTTAAAACAGGACACACCACCATGATCAATAAACTGATAACCATGTTAAAAATGGAAACATGATAAAGTTATAATGTCTACAAACCATCTGTTATTGCATTTTCTATGTATCAAGCATTCAAAACATTGAATGCACAATTGAGTATGGCACAGGCTGAATGGTTTATATCTTTCATACCCCCTTTGAGGCTAAGACTGTCAAAAAACCTTGCTGCAGTACAAGAATGATAATTTCACAGGCAAGCTCTCATGAAGCATGAACAATCTTCTTGCTTTGTTTCCACTTTTTATAGTTGATCAAAACTATATGTTTTCTAGCTCTGCAGTTTATATTTTGTGAACTTGTTTTGCTCCTTTGTTTAGAGCACCTTGAGCAGTGAATTTTCTAACAGAATGGTATCAGATCGGTCTCATTTATTGTCTTCCCACACTGGTGTTATTTCTGATGTTGTTGCCACCACAACCATTGTCATCGTCCTCATTATTTTAATTCTTAATGAAGCTTACAAATGAAGGGATAGTTTTAACCTTTCTGGGGTGCCTTCTGTAGTTGCCATGGCACTTGGAAATGAACCAAACAAATACATGCTTTTGAAAAATTGCATTCCAACTTCTGTCTCATGTTGTAAACTTATCTGAACATTATTTTGAAAATGTTTGCTTGCTCTGAATCAACCCACATACAGAAACCTCATACCCAAAGCTGGAAAAATGTTAATTTCCCAGGAAGAGAGTCTAATTTTCCACACTTCCTCTAGTATTTTCATGTACATGTATGGAAAGGGTAAATTTTCCCACCAGTTGTTAAACTTTTCTGCCATATACCCAAATTTCCCAGGAAGGAGACTCCCAGATTTCCAACTTTTTTCACCCATGCTAATACCAATAAGAAAATTAGGTTAGGCCTATGCATGTAAACAAACAAGAGATTGAGTTTTGCAAAAATGTACCAAAACCATGCTGAGTCAGTAACCTTGAACGGAAGCCTCCGATGGGTATTTGACCATGCTGACTACGCTGATCACAGATCGGTTCTTACTTCTTTCATCATGTCACATACTAGTTATATCTCATATTACATGTACTGTACAGTGTATATTAGGACTATTCAAAGACTACAAAATAAACTTTTCTCCCACTGCAAAGTTCCTTATTTCATCTCAAAGTGACATTGCATGTTATTGTCCTGATGTACCCAGGTTGTACATATATTTTTTCCAAGTTTAACCCATTACAAATCAATACTTTACCAAAATGAGATGTGACAATTTCAATTTTAGTGAACTAAATAATATCATGCACAATTGCTACAGTCTTGGTAACTTTGATCTAAATTTGAAGAATGATGATCTGCTACGTTTGGACTATCTCACTAACTAGTTCATGAGTAGCATTCTGTTTTAAGCTTTGTTTCAAAATTGTTGCTTTGGAGGTCTGCATGTTTAGTATATGTTAAACTAACGGCACCGGGGAGTTGCCACACTAAAAGTAACTCCAAAAGGGAACACTAAACCTAGGTAGCAAATAATTCAAAAATCAAATAACTCCCACCACAATCCCAACTACAAGTGTTTCCACTCTTCCTAAAATTACCCAAAATTCGGGAAATCTGGGTGCTCTTCGTGGAATTTTTGGGAAGGGGGATAATTTCAGGAAATTTTGGGAAATCTCGAAATTTGAAGGAAAAGATTCCTATCTTGAAATTCGAGAGATTATTTCCCTCTTTTCTTCGATTTCATATTAAATTGATTTTGTATTGTGGTTGTATTCATGTGTGAAGGAGCATGGAATTGAACGATAAACCACAATCAACCAGCTTCCGGACACTTTAGATAGCCTGCATAGCGTTATTGAAATTTCAGGAAATACCGAGCCAATTTCAGAAAATTTTGGATTCCATTCAGGAAAAATAAATTTAGAGTGTGGAAGCACTGAACTACAACCACAGGAGAAAATAAGAGGAAGAGAAATGGTCAGATGAGGATGAGCAGGTTAGAAAAAGCAGCTACGGATGCATGACACTAAGGAAGATAATTGGAAATCTGACTTTTATCACTTTGGTGATAATACATTGGGAGACAGATCACAAGGATTTACCTGTATAAATACACTTTAACAGGATAAATACTGTATTCAATTATAAACATGTAAACACCTAGCTCTGAGGCTGTGAGTCTATTGAAATCTCCCTGTAGAAAATAGCCTACTAATATGAATTCAATTTATTCCGGTTGCAACCAATACACTTGAAACTGAAACTTGTGTGTGCTTGCTGTTCAAATTTCAGGCAACTCTCAATTGTAGGTTTTCTGAGGTCTTGAAAATGGCATTTTGCTACACAAATTTAGAACAATTAGGTCAATTTCATACCAGCACATGGATGTATACCTCACTGCTACATATTACGTCGTTTTACAAATCTAGCACAAAGCAAGCAATTGATCATGCAAAATGAGGGTAGGTATCGAAAGTGTAGATAATCGTACGGAAAAATTATAACATTTAAGTATCAAAGTACGATACTATGTTTTAATTTTCACCCCACTTTAGGAGAGTTCAAGTGGAACTAACAGAGAAGTTGATGAATGTAGGTGGTTAAAATGGTCTGCTTATTGGAACTCTACTGTATGAAAAATTAAGTCAAATTACAAAATTTAAAATGTTTCAATCGTCCTGGTTTCCATAGCAATAAAGAAGCTTAAATGAAGTGTGCGTGTTTCAAAATTCAAAATGCTGGTAGTACTGTAAAACAGTGATAACTAAACTTGAATGAGAGACATTTATACTCACAAAATGAGAGTGGGGTTGTACACAAGTTTGCCCAAAACCTACCTGTGTTTTGCGAATCTATAAGCGCTACTTACCTCACCTATAACTACTATTGGACAGTCGATCTATCACGGAAATTCCCCATCTGGATGGCACTATACTACAACCAGCCAGCAGAATGGTTAACTTCACAAATGAAACAAGGGCGAGTAAGGGTTGTCAGCTCAAGGATGTAGTATAGCGCCATCCAGATGGGGAATTTCATTGCCAGTGATTATTCCATGGTAGATGAACTGTCCAATAGTAGTTATAGGGGAGGTATTAAAGTAGGAGCAAAATAGAGTTTTCAGACATTGACTACATGAGTTCTTGCAATTTAAGAGAAACAATGCAAGTTTAATGGCTCTGGTTTCAAGAAAGATTCTTGCAGGACCCTACCTCATATACTTATGTATCAATGGCAGCAATAAAAACACAGAAAACATACATGATTGCTCTAACAGGCAATTTGTCCCACAGGAGCCAAAATTGTCTCCTTAAAGACATTAAGAAGGGCAAAACATACCAAATATGTTACAAAAATTGTGCATATTCTTTTCTATATAAATGATGACAAAAACAATCAAAATAGCCCCAAATTAAGGACCCCAAAACAGCCTGCATAAACTCCTTCCCAAGAGTTTAGAAAAGAGTGCCTCTAAGAGTTCTAATCAACATTAAAATTAAAATTAACAATTAAAATTAAATTGAAATTGAACACAATTGAAATTAGGTAAGAAGTTGTACCACAGATTGCCAAACTTTGAAGAGCTTTATCTAATTGAGAAAAGTAAAATAAATTAAAACAATTCCAATGGATCTATCAAGTATAGAGTAAAGACAGCTCAATATAATTATACAGGTAAATTGTAATCAAAGGCACAGCACAAATTACCCCTGCTCAATGATAACTCATACCAGACAAAACCCTCCAGTGCAACAGCAACTTTAACAGCACACCTGATGACAATGTACCACACAGGTATCCATTTAATCTTCCAGGGGTGGAGAAAAGCAATTGAGGTAAAGCATGACCATGTTACCCAAGTATAAAACGTAATGATCCAGGCAGGAACCAAACTAACATTCCTTGAATCATGTCTCACCGATAGTACACCATGCCCACAACTATTTGAAATGAGACAATACTTATGTTTTATAATGTCATAAAAATAAGGAGAGGAAATGTAACAGATAAATCAGTATTTCAAAACTGCCAGGTTGAAGAAGAAAAGACGTGTCAATCAGGGGCGTAGGATTTCTTTTCAACTTTGGGGGGATGGGCTGTGGTGAACTATTCCAAACCTCGAAAATGTACGAGTGAAGCCCATCACAGGTGGGGTCCAGGGGCGAAGCCCCCGGAAGCTACTAGGTTTTAATGTCTCAGAAGTGCCAGGAAGACTGTTTTAAGAGGTAAATTTCAGAGGTAATGTTCTTGGGTATTGGTATAATTATACATTTAGGAAATGCTGTTTTGAGCACAAAACTCATTGGTAAGCTGCACTGGATTAAAATTGTATAAGAGCAACAATGTCCTGTTAAGCTTAAAAGTGCAGAGATCAACTGATAGGGTCACCCCAGACAACTGGATTTTGAATTCGGAGACCATTACAAGACCTGCAAGTTGGCATTGTATACAGCAGTTTTGATCCTTCGTTTGTCACCACGTAATGGCACCATCTTGGGGGAGGGTCCCCCTCCCCTTTAAAATGTTTTTGTCAACTTAATGTCTTTTAGACGCAAAATGGTGCTATCTTTGGAATGTTTTTGGAACTGATGATGTCCATCAATTAGTGAATGCTAATTTTTGTTAAGGTAAAAGAGGACAATATGTTGTCTTCTAAGGGAAAAATATGTTGTCAACAAACCTAGTGAAGCCCCCTCCCCCCCTTTGAATATTTTACTGCCTTCTATTCAGGGAAACTTTTAACGCAAGAAAAAATGCGTGGAGTCCACTCACATTCTTGGACTATAACGAAATATTTCCTTTCCTTCATTGTGAATCATGAAAGGGCATCTAAGGCAAGAAGATACCTGTATAGGCCTCCTGGAAGCTCTGCATTAATTATATTAAATGGGGCAATGACATGATGCATACTACCTGACATCTAAATGATAATATTGAGAATGACGCCAAGCATTTTACAGCCATTGTAGTTTGCTAATTTTGAATGAGAATCCAGACGAATAGCTTTTGCAATGGGGAATGAAAAGGATCTCGAGGGAGGGCATAGGTGCATGGAGGTGATGTTAGATGCGCTGATAGGTGTAGCAAAAGGGGTTAAGGGCTAATAAGTGCATTTCAGAATGCTATTTTTGTCATAAGTGTATTAACAATCACCATGTATACCAATAATGGCTATGCGCGAAGCGCTCGGTGAACATTTTTGAAAAATGTTTAACGGCAAATGCGTACTTTCAACCTTTCACATCATGATACAAATTAGACTGAAAGATCCCATATTGATGTGAGGTCCCCACAGATGTTTGGAGATTTTTCTCTGTTTTGCAGAAAGTGTTGTGATCAGCATAGTTCCATGTATTATTACCTTAAAAATGATCATGACATGGAGTGCAAACCGTGACAAATGTGAAAGAAGCGAGCAGGAATTTTCTCATGAAATAAGATTTCCATGACAAAACCTGCATTCAGGTTCTGCATCAAAACACTTTTAATTGCCCAGTAAACCTATACCACTGCCATATGAGCCAGTCTTTTACATGGTAATTCATAAACTTTCAAATTTTTGCTGCTGTGCTTCTCCAGAAGTTGCTATCAATTGATAATAAGAATAACACCGATGTATGGTTTGAAGCCCGTGGAGCGCACAAAAATTTTGATTGTTTATGAAAGATTTGCTAAAATTCTGATAGTTTGAAAAACATTTGTGATAGAAAATGAAGCAGAAATTGAGGAATTTCTTACGAAAAGGAAGAATAAAATGTACTTTTCAGCATACACGTATGTGTAGACTGTAACATGGGGGGGGGTTACATGGGCTATCCCCCCTAGCTAAATATTGGGGGGTGGTCCTAGTCAAATATTGGGGGGGTATATCCCCATCCCCCTCCCCCCATGATCTACATCCATGGTGTCAATTCATGACAACCAATCAATATACCTTAACTTAAAGTGTACCTAAAGTCTAAAATTTCAAAAACATGTTTCAAAGCTTGCATCCATATTGTCCAACTCCCATTGTCACAGGACATTCCTGGGCTGAAATATAAAATGTTAGAGACACTACGGCATCCCCCCAAACTTATTTAGACCTCTCCGGATAGTTCTAAATATGACGTCAAAAAATGGGCGTGT
>WURT03030259.1:0-11721 GCA_009936505.3 Holothuria glaberrima | reverse complement strand
GACCCAGCCAGGTATCATACCCCGAACCTCCCGGTTACCAAACTTTATCGCTTCAAATGCCACCACCTTTATCCACTTGGCCAAAGCACAGGTAAATTGACTTACATAACAAATGACGTCAATTCTCCTCCCCTTAAATCCTTGTAGACATTCTGAACTGGAATATGCCACCCTGATGGTTACAGCTCACAATGTGAGCTTTTAAGGCCCTTTCAAATTTCCATATGATGACCATGTTTCCAGCCCTGATGACTACTCAAAGACAGCACTTTACAGAGATGAGTTTTAGGCAATAAAAAGTGGCACTAAAATTGGTCCAAATGCCCTGAATTTTGAACAGTCTGTATTTCAACTCATTTCCTACAACAACCAAATAAATTGCTCATATCATGGAAGTACTACCTCGGACTCATATTTAGTAAAGATATGCAGTCAGAAACAAGCTTCTGAAATATTTTGATGGGTGTAATTTGTTTGATCAAAATTGTTGAAGGAGGGACAAAACCCCCCCCCCCCCAAAAAAAAACACTTTTGACGAAGATTGTACAGTACTTTGTCAAACTTAGCTGTTGATGTGATTGTAAACTGAATTAAAACAGATATTATAGCTATTAAGACATCTGGCAAGAGAATATTTTGTAGAAAGTACAAATTTGTTGCCTGTTTATTAAACTTACTTCATTTTTGTCAATACCATCAAAATATTGATGAAATATATTAATTGAAATAACTTATTTGTAATGATCACCTAGTACATTGCTTCATCCATTGCTTGGGAGTATTTTATTGATTAGCAATACAACATTTACCCATCTATGCATGCATCCATTTTGAACATTATATTTGTACCTCACCTAGTACAGTACTCAATTTTCCACATAGTTTCTTCTAAATATTTCAAGAGAAACTAAACATGCAATTACACTTATGAAGGTAATGCATCACTGCAGATCTTATAAAATGTCAGCCTTTGTCAAAATGAGGTACAGCCAATTTAAATATTTCTTCGTTAAAGTAGTGCTATTTTCACACAAGCTTCCAAATATGTAGGAATGTCATATATACTTAGGATTTTGATACAAAAAGAAAGCTTCAAGTTTGCTCTTTGTGTTGGTACCAAAAACTTAGTATGGCCTATGACTGACCATAACGCCATTCCTAAAGGCCTGTTGTTGCTTTCACAGTTAATGGATATGATCTTTCCAAGCAGTTCACGTACAAACTAACACCACAGGGAAATTTGACATTATGCTGGCTCTCGTTCTGAGAACTCAATACGTTTAGAGCTTCTCAAGCTAATCATACCAGGGATCTCTCTGAAGTTATACATCCACAATATAAATGACAGGAATTTTGAGCTTCTAAATTATATCTGATCAAATTAAACATTCCCATCAGGCTGCTGTCTTTTATTGAAGCATTAAAGGATGTCAGTGTTGTGGAAGTAATGGGATGTGCTCTTATCACCTTTGGAAGAAAGTATGCAGAAGTGACAATATGAAGTTTGTAGTATTTTAGAGGGTATCCAAGCTTTTTCAGATATTGTGAAAGATGTCTATCATGACATCTAGTCATTGTAAACACACGTGACTGTCATGAGAGAAGGCTGCCAATACATCCACGGATGTTACCTGGCACTCTATTCTTTCATTATAGATCGTTATCAATCTAGGTCAGTTTATTTATCCTCTGATAAATTCTGCATCTGGTTATTAGGTTGTCTGCATCCCATGGGAACCATCATGTCTGGAAGAATAATTTGCTGGTAGTCGGTAATGCATGCAAAGTAAAGTATCTGTCATGGCAATTGCAACCCAGTGCAAGGACAGAATTTAAAACGTTTAAATTATGAACTCTTTGAAAAGTGATTGACAAAAATCGAATCTCGGGGAGTTCCTCGGCATTTGATTAATATGCTATGTAGTATAAGAATAATTGTCATACAAACAGAAAGTGCCGCAGGTACAGTACATGTAGGCAAATGTAATTAATTAGTCTGTTTTAGAATTTGCCTGCATGCTATTAGAGAAACAGGCAGTTAACCATTTATTTACATGTGGAATGAATTTGTACATAAGTGCCTGTGTTTTGTTACATACCATAAATTGTGACAATTTTCATGTGCTGCATATGTGGGGGAAAGAGACCCATGTACATGTTGCTATGCTGTCAGTGTAATTTCTGTAAAACTGCCCAGTTTCTGGTATTTTCAATCCCCAATGTAATAGACTTTTCACCAAAAAATGCTGTTTTTCTCAATAATTTCAAAGATAAGATCCCTTAATCAATGATCAGGTTGAAGTTTTATTTTTGAAAGACTTTATACTTTTCTTCAGAGTTGGACAGTTGAAGAGGTACTGTAGCAAAGCCTAGCTGCAGCTCCTGCAGCTTGGCTGAGGCTGATGCAGCTTTCATGAAGACAGTTAGAGCATGAAATCTGACATGGGCTCTCAGTCCATTAAGTTTTGTGGAATCTGGAAGTTTGTATGTTTGGTATTGCCCCAGCTCATAGGAAACAGAACAGTCTATGGTTTCCTCATCTGAAATTACCAGCTACAATGGAAGATTCCAAATTTGAGTTAAAATGTTGAATTGGAAGCCACCGGACAAGAAGTAGTGATTTTTAAGCCTGTTGAGGGTGACATCCACAGTGTGGTCATCCAGTGCCATAAAATTACTGCTCTGCCTCAAGGCCCGAGTTATTAGTAACCTAACTGACATTCCTTGTTTAAGTTACTGATTAGAGGAACAAGCATGAAAAGAGGTTATAAAGGTCATGCATCATAAATATAAACTTTTTTAATGCCTAACTTTTTTCACCACTGTGTTTCTGTTTTCTCGCATCACCTTTAGTTGCCTTTGGTTGCCTTGGAACACACCAGCGATGAAAATGCCAAGTCCTGCCTACAGCAGATTCTGGCAGACGTCTTGAGCAGACTTCAGATCTCATGCCAGCCGGAGTGGAGGCTTCCTTCCCTCACACCCTGCTACCTGGTGGGCGCCACTCGGGTAAGTCAATTTAATATGACACAGAGATGAAGCAGTAATTAGCAGATATTTGACCGCTGTGGACCACAGCCAGTTTTCATCGCATGGTGCAAATTGGTTTAGTCATTGTCCATGTTGATTGTTTGAGCCTTAAGTTAAAAATGAGGACAGGCAGAGATTGGCATTGCATGCTCACTGACTGGATTCAACAGAAGAATTATTTTTGGGGTAGAAGTTCTAATGCATCTTCCAACAGACACTTACTATAATGTGAGTTGTAAACTACCCAGCAAATTCACAAACTTTTTATAGGTAATTTGGTTATGACAGAATTCTGAGCTACTATGTACTGGTATTGTTTTCAGTTTGAAATATTTCCTTTCTTCATTTGCATAACTAGACACAGGTATGGAAGGAGGTGGTGGGCCTAAGAGTATGGCAGGGTTACATTTTGTGTGGGAAAGGTTAACAATAGAAATAATTTTAACAATCATGATGTATTTTGTCGTCTTTTGTGGAGAGGGAGCATCAGGGGGGTCGAGACAACCTTTTTAGAGGGGGAACATATTCCCCCTTGTTCCCCTACCCCCTCTCTGGCCTCACCCTTACCCTTCTGTCCAGCCTATAATTGAAATCATGAATAGTGTGAAGTTCATCCTGCATGTAGTGTTGCTTGTTGTGGTTAACAATATCCCTGTAACTGCCTATCTCACTTGGATATTTAACTTTGTGTACAAGGGTAAGAGGCATATAAACTAACTTAACTTTAAAACAAAACCAACCTTTTTAGAGTGCATTTTGAGATTTGGTTTATCTAAAAATGTTAGTCTACACCCTACAAATATGCATATGCTTTTTGTGTTAGGCAACCAGCCGTGTCTTTCATGACTCCATTAAATCGCACCTGAAGAAGGATACTCTGCAAGCTTCACCAGTGTCCCTGTATTTTACCTCCAACGTTGATGAAGCGCAGAAGAAGGTCAGTGCCGATCTCCTGACTGTTGTGTCTGAAACAGCGCCCTCACCTTCTTCCTTCGATGTCAACCTTTACAAGAAAAATTTGAAGAGCAAAGTTGTAGGAAACTTGCTTATGTACGTTGAAGTTGTACCAACAACTATGACTTTGTTTGAAAGGTAAGGACATGACATTTCCTGTGTATGTAAAATATCTTGACGATTTAAGTGGAAGTTGTTATTGTTTTATTTGGAAGTAAAGTCATTTTGAAATGCTTCTCTGTTATTTGTTTTGAAACACATTTGAAGAATTGAAGGGCAATGTATTCACCCCAACCTAATTTTCAAACACCAAACCATTCTATAAAAGCTCACTTTATTTTTCCTACAAATTCCTCTCAGAATGCCTTAGACCGTTGTTGTCACTCAGTATCACAGGCAACCCAAGTAGGTATTTGCTATGATCTTTTTAACAATTTAACAGCTCTAGAAACTCCTTGCAGACAGTTTGGGAAGTGGTAACTATACCATGGACTCACCGCATGAAGAATAAGCTTGGGGCTCCTGCACTTGTATTATGAAAGTGTGGACCGTTGAATTTTGAAAAGTCTATTTAAAGCAACTGTATAAATCTGTCAATTTTACGTGTTACATTATTCTGCACCTAAGGGCTTGTGGATAGAATGATGTATGCATTTTGGAACAGTGCACTGTAGAGTGTAGATACACAATTGCAAATTGCTTTTTGTCCATAGCCTCAAAGGTGACATTGTTTAGTACAGAAATGTAACATTAAAATACTTTGTCTCATATAGGTTACCATGGAAACTAATATCTTTGTATTTAAATAATTCAGTCCCTAGAGATAGTCTAAAACTTTGGGAGTGGCAGCTTCTACATAGGGAGCATAATCAGAATACCATATTAGTTTCTCGTCACATAATGATGACATGAGAAACCTTTTGTCTGTCTTTGAACTTGGCTTCCTGTCTAACGCTGTGATCATAGACTATTGGCCAAAGGGTTCTTCAAAGGATGCAAGTAAAACGTCATTGATCTTGACAGCCTGTTTCTACGGAGATGGATCTCCTTTCAGAAGAGCCATCTTGCTAGATTGATCACTTGAGGCAGACTAGTGTAGCTAGGATATTAAAGCTCACTGTAAACACAAAGAATGATAAAATGTGGTAAAAGGATAAATTTTTCTCTTTGTTCAAGCCTGAGAAACTTACTG
This sequence comes from Holothuria glaberrima, assembly GCA_009936505.3. Classification (NCBI taxonomy): domain Eukaryota; kingdom Metazoa; phylum Echinodermata; class Holothuroidea; order Aspidochirotida; family Holothuriidae; genus Holothuria; species Holothuria glaberrima. The sequence goes on along the minus strand of WURT03030259.1, from coordinate 6,545 downwards.
TTCATTTTAGGTAGGAATAGTGCATCTTAGCAGGTACTTACTGATTCTTGTTGGGTGCATTGTAAATCCCGCTTGGCAACTTGAATTGAAAGCTCTTTTATTGAAGTGTTATTCTTATGTTACATTAGTTTGCAAGTACTAGGAAGTCAGGCACTCATGGATGAATGAAGAAACCAAGTAAACTTTTTCAGCTGGCAAATGAATGTACAGACAGTTTGCTCAGGTGCCACTAAATCAATACAGTAGCATATTTTAGCCATTCTCACCCTAGGAAAAGCCCTATTCACAAAGTAGCTTTAAGTTTGGTTTACAGTATACCAGGATCTGATTTTCTGCTTGGGATAAGATCCTGTGCTTAAAATCAGAGCTGTAGTGTAAAAGTAGATGAGATCCTCTGATTTTGACTTTGGCAAGGAAGAGGGAAGGATCTGGCCCTGAGCAATATATTAAAGCGCTAGGATCCATGGGGTGACTCAAAATCAATCATTCTTTGCAACCATATGTGGCAGGCATACCTATAGGATATCAGAAAAGGGGGAAAGAAGAAGTGGGTGGGCAAAATAATGGAATAACTTAATGGGATCAAAGGTGCAATCGCAGCACAGAGCTTCCCACATGGGGGTAGGGTGGAGTGGCCTAGCAGTGATGCCATGGTGGGAGACTGGTTGGCAAACCCCTGAGGTACTTTTAAAGTTTTGGGCAGTGGTATGAAACCCTTAACAAGCTTCAAAGATTGTTTGATGCTCACCTTTATACTAACTAACCAAAATTATGATTGAACACTTTTTGTTTCGCTGTCAAATTCAGGAATCTATGTAATCATGCTGCTGAGTGGGTGTGTATGTTTGTGATAAGTAGCATGTAAACAGGATATCACAATGTAGCAATTACTGGTACTTTTCATACTTGATATAGATTTGCCAGAATGAGAGGAAGTATCTGATTGTTTTTTATGGAGGTCAAAGGTTATTTGAGGTCACCAGACTTAAAAAACTGAAAACCTTGTAAACATGAAATTTCAAGTTAGCAATGATGTTTACTTTTCATGTTTTATGTCTGAACTTATCACATGGAGAGATAGAACCCTAGTGTTTTTTATGGAGATCAGAGCTCATTTGAGGTCACCAGAAGATAACAAGGGAAGACAGTGTGAACATGTTATCTCAAAATAGGAATGATGGATGCTTTTCATACTTTGTGTATTAATTTATTATACTGAGAGGAAGAATCCCAGTGTTTTCAGTGGAGATCAGAGGTCATGTGAGATTACCAGAGGTAAAAAACCCAAAACCTTGTAAACATAATATCTCAAGGTAGGATGCAGGAATACTTTTCATACTTAGCATGTGAATGCTATACAGTCAGAACATGAACTGTATAGTTTTTGGTAGAAGAAATCTGAGGTCACCAGAGGAGAAATTACAAAAACTTTGGATCGCCTGTAAAACCCATACCTCAAGGTAGGAATGATAGAAATTGATCATATGTGGTATATGGGTTTTTCATATTAAGAGGAAGAACTAGTAGGATATCAGGGTATACTTAAATCTGAGTGATTGCATTACTCCTCTAAAGAGCACATTCAGTCAATCCAACTTCATTATTTTGTACTACCCTGAAGGCCTCATGTAATGTCTTCATTTCTCCCTAGTATCTCCCCATTCTAAATACCCCATTTTTAAATACTCTGTGGCTCCTTTTCATGACAATTTAATATAAATGTGACATACTGACTAGCCAGGATACTGGCCAGACAAATCCAACTGTTAATCCCTTATCACTTGAAAAATTAAATCGCAACCTCATCTTTTAGAAGCAGTAAAAAACAAATTTGGCAATTCCTATACCTTTGTACAGGCTTGAGACAATCCTCGACAAAAGTACATGGGACACACCCCCTCCCCGTATCAATGTTGAAGTCTCAGAACACATTGGGCTGCTACAACATTGAACAGGGGAATTGGGATGCAGACAGGGGGATGGTGATATAACCGTTGTTTGTTTTGCTCGTTTGTCCCATCATTTTTGTTGAGGATTGTAGATACTTCCTTGTTTAAACAAAACTACCTATCTAGTACACCTCCAAGACAGAGCGACAGTAGCATGCACTGAGTTTTAATTGCTTGAGGAAGTATTGTCACAAAAGTGTGTGTAAGCGTAATTGGGAACAAAATTGACCGTACAAGTCACTGTTGACCAACCAGAGTGGAGCTATATTGTGTGAATGAATGTCAGTCAAAGTACAGTCATAACTGTATTTAGAACTCTAGGGCTATTCCTGTATATGTTTGGGCAGGGAGTTGCTAGCAACTCCCTGGTTTAGGGAGATGCCATATCCCTTTTAAGCAAATTTTACGTATGAGGCTAGTGAGAAAGGTGCCTTCAATGAGGCCATATTCATTAAAGACATACACTCATCACCCCAAAGTATAATTTTACTGTGGTGGTGTCAAAATTCTCAGTTGATGATTGCTCTTTGATTTACATCAAAGTCTGAAAATTCAAAAGATGCAGAGTAGCTCATATTCTACACATTGCAGAGAGAAGTGCTTGGATTACTGATTATAGCATTGTATGCTTACCAGGACATGGCCTTAAGCAATAAAATAGGTTTGTGTCTGCACAAGGAGGAGCTTTATGCAGTTATGGAAGGAGCTACAAGTTGCATAGTTGGGAGAACTGGAACTGTCTGAGATGACAAGAATTGACCTTTATGAAGTCAAGTTGGGGAAAATCTTGTGCCCTTTAAGATAATCAAGGTATCACCTTTTTGGCTTCTTGGATACTGTGCTCTAGTAGCAATTCACTGTACAGCTTTATGAGGACAGCCCTTGCATTATCTCTGGGAGCTACCACTCACATTTCCAGGTTACTGTCATTTGATTCAAGTAGTAGTTTTCCTAATTACTCATTAATAGAATGAGGCCTATACATCCAGGACTTAAGTGCTCAGACCTTGTCACTGAAGGCGGTTCTCTACTTATTTAAACCCGGTAAGATTTTAGATGGACCAAATAGCCAGGTGTGTTACCTCTTCAGGGTTTTGAAGGATTTATGTGGCATAATGGAGTGGCTAACATTTTGGAACCATCCCTGAATGGAATCCAAATATCATGCTGAGAAAGTATACTGATGGATTGTCGGACAGTCCAACAAGTCCATCACAATCCAGACTGAATATCATGCTTACGTAAAGAGTGAGAAAGTTTGAATTTGAGGGGAAACACATGGTAATAAAAGCAATAGTCTGCATCTGTTAGGGAATGCAAATTAGTAAGAAAAAAAACAGGAAGGAACACCCAGCTTCGGCACTACAGTTCTCTGACACTGACTTATGGTACGGTAGGTTCAGTAGCTATCAACTAAATATTAATACACTTCTTGGTAAAAGTTTAAACATGCACGAAGAAATAAAACTGTGGCAGCTGTTTGTCCTGAACTGAGGGCACTATTCCAGTTATGTCAGAACCTTGTTTGCTGTCTGAAGGTCAGTTTTTGATTGGCATTTTAAATTGCATAAACATTGCTAAACATTGATTTGGACTGACATCTTGGGGGAGGAGTCTAGGTGGAGGGGTGTCTCCCTCCCCTTTGAGAATTTTCTTAATATTTAAGTCCTTAGAAGTAGGTTGGTGCAACATATTGTACAATTTATAAGAATTACTGCAATTTTTTCTCATTTTTCACAGGGAAAACTTTGTCCTTGAATTGGGCATGGAAGAATGCCACCCACCAATTTTGGGCTGGGACTTATCCCCCAAGCCACACCCCCTCCTCCTCACTTCCTATGCCTTTGGATGTTCATACTCTTGAATTCCATTTTGTATCTCATGACATTGTTCAACCAACACATAAACCATTCTCCTTTTGTACATGAGGTGACTTATTTTTGTAAAAGTCTGATACAGACCTTTCAGCACTTTTTAGGGCTTCTGTGTCTCAAATCAAGGTCTTTCTTGGATGCTACTCGAAGAAAGAGGAACATTCTAGACATGAAGGAAGGGGCATCTGTCCTTTCCTAATTGCTTTTGGGCTGTTGCAGCCATCATATGCCCAATTTTGATATAAATCCTGGCTTTGCAATGTACAAAATCACACATGTTTAGGCGTTTTAGAAACACTGCATTACTTTGAAGGATTGAGTGTTGTTTAGTCATGGTAAGATGCTGTCCCACTGATAAAACATAAAGTGGGCGAGGGGGGGGGGTGACTTCACTTTTGACAGTGTCAAGTGTAGTCACCTATGAAAGTGTAGCAACTTCTCTTTTTTATGCAACCTGAGGAGAGTGTGCCTTAATGTGTCTGACCCCCACCCACCCTTTCCCTAAATATTTTTCTAGTGTAATATGTACTATAGAACAACCTTGTTATTTTCAAGCTATAGCACATTCTTTGGTATTTCCTGATAAAATAATTTATAATTCAGTCTGTCCCATAACATGAGAATCAAAAACATGAATGCATTAAAGATATTAAACAATGTATGTGCTTACAGATAATGTTGCCATCTCTGAAGGATTGGCAAAGGCCCCCTGCATTCGCAGAAATTCTTCAAACAATCTTTTAACAGCTGATCTCCTTCATCAGCTCGGTAATTGTTATTGTGAATAAAACCCAGCCCCCCTGTCAATCTCTTGGTCTCCTGTCACAAGACAATCCACCTGCCTTGCAGTACATTTAAAGGAGGACATCTCTAATACAGAGTGGTACATTGGGATTATTATTTAGTTGTCTGTTACCATTTTCATATTCTGGGAAACATGGCTGCCTAACTCTCCAATATGTCAGGGAGCTAATATTGCTCCACATTTGTTTACCCGTCAAAGAAGCTTAGAAACAGAAACATATACCTTTTAATCTGTAGGGTATTGTACTTTTGAACAAAGTTCAAAACCCCAGTAGCGTGTGTTAGAACAATTGTTATCATTAGCAGATGGTATCAAGGGAGTTAAAAAGAGGTCTTGATGTACCATGGTAGGCCTCCTGTCCTCTTATCTGCCAGCTGGGGTGACACTTTTTTCACATCTGCTGTACCATCACACATGCGGTCCTGGTTGTCTTCCAGTTAATATCAACATTAGTTGTGACATTGCTGCGTGCCTTCGTGGATGTTTGACAATAGCTCCTTCAAGCCTTTAACAACATTAATAACTATAAAGACACTCTTTAATTTTTAAACCTTGTACATTTTGTATGCATCCTTGGTTCATTGGAGTACACACATACTTGTGAAGGTAGGGAAAGAGATGTGGAGGGGTGGGGGGGGGGTGATAGAAGTAAAGATGTACTTGTCAAAGTAGGGAAAGAGATTTGGAGGGGGGAACCAAAGGCACTCTACGGAGGAGAGGTAAAGGGAGAGGGCTGTCAGCACTATCTGAATCTTTAAAGACCATTTCTTTCAGGAACAACATCATGTACCTAATGTTTGAAAAATATTTGGTACTCTTATCTCACTGCCCCCTCCCCCTCCAGTATTGTCAACCCCTTACCCCTTCCCTCTTCCCTGTGTACATCTACCACACCTTATACCATGGAAGGTTACAGGATACTTGAGAAGATAGTCCCTTGTATGGCAGGAGGTTGCAGAATACTTGGGGAGATTTTCTGCACATTGTCAATTTAGAGCTAATCTACCGCAAAAATACAACCTAAAAGTGGGTATAAAGGCTTTCAACCAAGGAAATGTTCTGTATTATGACATGTTTGCTCCCATGATATTTGTTACAGACTTATTTAAGGAATAAATCGCATTTGGCAAACTATTATTGGTGAATAAACCGTTGAGACTCCAAATTTGACAAAATAAGGGACGAGGCGAAGCCAAGTCCGTTATTTTGCCAAATTTGGGGTTGAGACGGTTGATGAGACAAATGTGGTTTATTCCTATTCTACCACCGAAAATGTGTGAAAAACTTCATTTTTATCAGTCTTTACTTTTACTGACCGTGTGTTGCAGAATAATAGGTCAGTGTTTAACCAATCAGAATGCAGGATTCTCAATAACGGATGGCTACAGGTGGTAGAATGCATAACAATAGTTCATTGTTAGAAGTGACTTTCACATGTATATGTGAGCAACACAGCAAGCAATGAACTATAGATAATTGACCAGATGTGTGTGGAATGTCTTTACTATAATTTATGGTGTAGTATAATAATTTCATAATTTCTACTTGAAGACTGTTCCCCTCCTCTCTCCCCACCCCCACCATCCACCCCAACCTGTAGTGAATTACTGTAGATCCTCTCCTTCTAAGTCATGATTCCCCCTCCCCGGTCATTTACCAAACAAAAACAAAACAAAAATATGGCATGCTACTTACATTCTGTTGGCCTCAGTCATTTGTCTTCTCCCCTCAACCTTCCTGCCCTAGTTTTCAGAATCTGGTGCCATCATGGTTTGCATAGTGGAGGCTTTCCCTACCATAGTCCCCACACAACTTAAAGTCAAAGCACTAAACAAGTTGACAAAGATTATAGGCTACTAGTTCCAGATGTTACCCATTTGGGAGCTTAAAAGTTACTTCTTTTGAACACTGGTGTAC
>WURT03030248.1:0-15313 GCA_009936505.3 Holothuria glaberrima | reverse complement strand
CATCTACTCAATTCATGACATAACTCCTCACCTGGGATCTTTTCACATGCCACCCACCCATTTACACAGACATGACTGATGGGTCCACAATATTTCAACAGCTATCAATCCTATTCGAAGGGGAAAACATTGCTATTCCAAAACTTTGTAAATTCCCTATATGGCAATGAAGTGCTCTTTTGTTTTGGTCGAGGTCAAGTGTCATTTAGATTAACAGAGGTCAAACTTTGAACACTTTGTAAACTTTTTTTCGAAAGTTGCATTAATGTACTTAGTGAGTCTCATGAGGTGCTCCCTAATGGGTACATAAACCACATATCATTGATAATTTTGTTAATGTAACAGTAAACTTTATTCCCACCATTATCTTTCTTTATATGCTACACAGCTGAGGTTACGTGATTCACATTTCAAAACGTTTCTTGCAACAGTAATTTACAAACCCCTACAGGCGTAACAAGCGAAGGGGGGCTGGGGGTTAAAGCCCCCAGTTAGAAATGTGGGCGCGGAACTATGCTTCTATCCTCTAGATCCAAGGACGAAACCCCTTACTTGTCTCTTTTGTAAGAAATGTCAAAACTTTGCAGTAATTTATTTTAAACTTTGTCCAAAGTGATGCACCAAATTGCATCTAAGGACCCTCAAATATCAAAAAATTTTCCAAGGCTGGGGTCGTTTGTCATTGGAATAACAGCTCTCTGCCCAGGTAGTCTATGCATAATAGCTCTGACCGTGTAATCTATAGATATGGCTGTTGTTGCAGGGACTACTTGAATATTAGCTACATCCCGAATACTTTTTTAATCTTTGCCCGTAAAGTTTTCTGTTGAGAAATTGATTGTTATGTAGAACTCCGCCCAGGATAATAGCTGGAAAAGTTGCCTGCAGAGGTCGAACCAGTTGAGATCCGTAAGTATTTGTAAACAGAAGATTGTTATTTAGGTTGAAAAGCGCATGTCCAAACCGTTCCCTTTAATTGTGGTTACTTACCTGAAATTTAGCTTGGGAGTCCAGCCTGTTACCACACAGAAATTCCAAAGGCTGTAAAAAAAAGTGTTCAGTCATTCAGGGAACAAATGCTAAATTCATCAGCAATTACCCTTTCGATTCGGGATTTCTATGTTTCATAATGCTGCTAACCCAAGCTTAAGTTTACAGAACCACGTAGTTGACATGAATTTTAGATGCCAATATATCTCATCTAACAGTAATTATATCCATCCTTTTCTTCTTTCGGCGTTGGAAGACTCAGAGTCCGTTCCCCCAAAGGGGCATTTTTTATAAACCCATAACCCATGCCCGACGACTCACTTATTAAATCAATTACATCTATATATATATATATATATATGTATATATATATATATATAATTGTTTTTTTCTCTTTAGCAACCTATAGACAATGTTGAGTTGGTAAAAATTAGTCTGACTAGGTATCAATGGACTGTCCTGGCTTGATGTCTGTTTGTTATAGTTTGTTAGCACAATAGCAGAGTTGCTGTTTCCCCCTCGCTTTTATCGCCCTTGATACGCCATGAATAAATATGAAACGAAAGTGCTGACAAATGTTTTCTAAAGGATAGAATCACGTTATCAGATTTTCAGCCTTGAATAGTGAATGGGTATTTACATTCTTTTCTCGCTATTGAAATTTGGTCGAGGTAGTCAAAAAATTTTTAGTACTAAATTTCCAAAGTGTAAACCCAAGTTTAGTAACTCTATATTTTCCAATTACTCCTTAAAATGTATTTCAGAGACAGTCAACAAAATATAAGCAAAGGTACACGTAGACCCCTCCTGTGATACCAAACCTATTCGATAGTTAGAAAGGAAATCAGTAATTTAAAAGTTTTTACACGCTCACGTTGACACAGCTGCTTAAAAGAAAAATGCAGTTAAGTAACCTTAATTCCAATTACTATACACCCTTTGAGGGAAAATAAATGATTTTTAATCAGTATCTTTACGGTCATGACTTTGAAATTCTTGCACGAACCTCTTTTGTGTTACCACGCTTAGTATTAAATATTTGTATCCTAAATCACTATGTAAGACCCTTGTAACTATTGTAAAAAATATCTCCTCAATAATACATTCTCTGTTTCACTTGTAAATTGCAAACATAGACTTGCACTAAAGACTGCATAATTCATTGAATGTAACGTGGCTTTAAATCACGATTATTTAAAACAGAATATTATTTCACCTCCATGAGTTTACCCCAAAATTTTCCTCTTACAGACTAAGTGAAACAGCTTCACATATTAAGAAGTAGCTAACCGTTACAGTAGCTTCAGTATGCATAGGTAAATGTTTATCAGTCTCTATGATAACTTTCAAAACAGATATCTTAATAAATTGTTATTAATGAACTAACTTTAATTATTTAACTTGTATTTTGCTTTTGAACAGTACCTTCTGTCCTCTTAGTTGCAAAGATTTTACTGAAATTTCATTTGGTAGGATTGAAAATCAGGGTAAAACCATCAAAAGTTTTGCGACTTATCATCTGTAGACAGACGAAGTGCAAACCAAAAGATCTTGGCCTCATGTTGTTCATTTGGTAAAAACTTAAAACATTTGGTGTTACCTTTGTCGGAAAAGGAGAGTTAAGTTATTTTTCAAATTGATAGATGTATATAAAGAAATAATATCACAATATTTAACATTCAAGTAGTTGATTGTCTGTAAGAAACGCAAATAATAATAACAGTTGTATTGAAGTTAAGTGTACCTTGGTATTAGGAAAACAGTAAGTCCTGATATGAAGTGACTAGGAAAGGTTTTTTTTTCTCAAAACTTAAACCTGTCTTCCTGTTCTTAGATCATTTGATTGCCAAACTCCAATATCATCACGATAAGTGGCGGAGCTACCATATGGTCAGAGGGGGCGGTCGCCCCCATGACGGACTCAAACCGCCCGTCGGTGCCCTTTTTAGGATTTTACCGAATTGAGGCATTGGGTATTTATCTACTTCGAAGCGCCCCTACAGGCCATTCTCGCCCACTTTGAAGTGCCTCTACAGGCCGTTCTGGCCCCTTCTGACGGAATTCCCTGTCACCGCCACTGATCACGATTTTATTTGCGGTCCCGCTGTCGACACGCTTAGTCGGAAACTAGCAGACGACTTTCACAAAACTTCCACACTTAGCTAGACAAAAAATTAACAATAGCTACCTACACCCTACTTTTGTTTTTAGCTATCATCACGTCTTTCAGTGTAATGTGAGTTTAACTTGCGTTACAATCATTAATTCATCATTACTCAGGACAAAAGTTTCTTTTCAGTAAACCTACCGAAATTAGGAAATAAATTTGTAACTTCCTTTGGAATTCGCTCCCTTGCTACACTATATTGTAATTTGAATACGTCGATAGCTTCTACACTTTTGAATACCAGCTGCAGTTGACTGGTATATAAATCATGTGACCCAACCTCAATATGGATGTTCATTTACCTCCAGGGCTCGTATTCGCCAAGCTTGAGGGACTGTTTCCTTGAAGTATCTCAAAGATGTCCTGTATTAATATCATGTCTGTAGTGACAATCTGTTATACAGTATACAATACTGTCATCAATAAACAATTAAATGTAGATTAGGATGTCTTTGAAAAGATTTTATTTAGCACAATACCAGATGAGTATTTAAATTGTACAAGGCCTTTGTATCCATTTATCGTTCAAATCGGAGTACGTACGTTGTTGCCAATACTTCAAGATTACAAACCAATAAAAAATTATTATTAATAACTTTCAGATCCCGACACCTGGACTTGACGATAGAGTTACGAAGTTAAGTCAGCCAAATTCATTACAACAGAACCGCAGATCCGTCTTAACCATAAAAAGGGTAGTCATCGTTATTTAACTGGTCATTGAACTCATCAACCTGATTAGCTACAAAAAACGCGCCAGTAACTAATAAAATTATTACAATGATGATTGATATGACAGCAAGTATCCAGAACACTCCAGTTGTGATGAAAGATGCGCAAGACATTTGCTTCTCAGAATCTGGGTTGTCCGTGGAAATAGCCTGGAAAAAATAAAATATTTATTAAAATAAAAATTCAAAGCCTTTTAAATTTCAAAAATGCTCAAAAGTTGAGGAAGCACAACACTTGAACATTAACTGAGGAGTACAATAATTTACTCTCCCAGTCACCATTTTGGCCATACATCACCATCAGAGAAAACTCATTAGAAAGGTTATGCTTCTATCTACCAGCTTTTCTATCAACGGCAAAGACTTCATTTGGGGGAAAATAAATGTTACGTCATGTTATTTAAGTTTTAGTTTGTTGTAATGTTACATTCAAAATTTATGGAATGACAGTAAGATAGAGAGTACGGTAATTGTCGACAGAAAGAAATATTTGTCAATGTGTTTTACTATAATAATAACTCAGACAATGGCAATTGTTTCATTACCTTTGAGGCGAATCCATTAAAACATTTAGCGTAACCTTAATTGCAATGATATTCCACGGTAGCGTTCCAGTTAAAAAAGTTCTTAGGACTATCCACTAACAATAGAATGACAGACTAGACCATTGCAGCAAGACAAATAACCACCTCACGGGTTCTTTAAACAGTACTTATATTTCTTTCGTTGCTAAAAATACAAGAAGTACTTAAAAGAAGTACTTAAAAAGTGCGGGGGGCTCTTCCATTTGGGAGAAAACCAAAATTATCCCTGATGGGGAACAATTTATACAACATATGGTACAAGTTTGTTTACCTTAAAAAGACACGGTTAAGCAAAAACGAAGATCTTACTTCAAAAACTTATGTTTTTTGTTAAAAACGGAGTAGCGGACTATAGATAAGAAAGTGACATTTCGGATGTCGTGACAATATCCCTATCGAATGTACATTTTTTCTTTTACATTAGATTGACAAATATCGCAAGCGGGTTCCAAAACTCATTTGTAAGGGACATGTTGCGGAAAATATGTGTTCTTACCACTATGGCACAAATGCATGATGGTATGGTGAAGATAAATGATTCTGGACAACAAATCAAAGTTATTAAGGAAAAGACCAATGCCCCTGTGGCGCGACCGCTATTCGTAGGCGGTCCACGTTGGACAACCACTACATTGGGTGAGTTCTACAAGAAAAATAAACAAACCTTTAAATCTCACATTTTAATTGTTAAAGTATTTATTAGGAAACCAGGTTTCTTATAACACAACCGAAGAACATAAAGTAACAGTATAGTTTTGTCCTTCAGCAATTTGGGACAAATACAAAACTTTTGTTGCCTCATTTATTGAGTAAAAATCTTCTGATTGTATTAAATTAATCACTTTCCTCTTTACAATTCTTTGTGATATGTGCGGAAACCTGGAACGTATATACTGCAACCATATTTTTATCTGTTTTAAAACATAACGGAGATTTCAAGCAAACATAAGAATACAAAGCACACAAAACTACTATGCACTTAAATAAATAAGACACCTACAAAACACATATGAAGAGATCAGTCAATTTGAATACAATTGAAAGCTTGTTTTAGGAATGAGTATAATTGTAACGTGTGGGGACATAAATGCGGTAACTTTGTGCTAAGGCTGGCTAATAAGCGACATCGAATGTTTAATATTTGTCGAAGAAATCGAAAAGTGTTTATATTTTATAAAGCTTTGTCTGCAATACTAGCACCGTGCAGTTGAGGACAATGATGAAAGGTGTTACGAAACTTGCATTATGTTCAGAAAGCAATGTGCCGTTACAATACAGAATGGTGAATTGGACATCCTAGCATAATGGAACATAACACTCAATTATCAGCACACCACTCCCATGAATGTCGTAACTGTGTGTGAACTTGCTTCAAATCACACAAAATATACAAATTGCCTTCCCATACTTGTCGCAACACCATGAGGCATGCACAGTATAAAAAATCAATTTATAAGCTTTTAGTATATTCAAGTTTTATCTCAAATTTTTATCTGAAAGGGTCGGCATATTTCCATTTAAAAAGGGAAGTCCTTTATAATGTCAATTTACCACAATTCTGATTGGTTGAGCGGAACTTATGAAGGATTTTAGTTAGCGGAACTTTCGGAAGAGTTTAGTTGAAAATAAATTGCACTAGTTGAAGTGATAGAACCTCTTATTTTTCTCTGTTTCGCATGACTTTTGAGAGCCGTTGTTCAGTTTCAAATAAAACCTAAGAGCATGGACTTGAATCGGAGTGGAATTTCACCTTTGTCTTCACCCATATGAAAAAGTTAATGCCAGTAAACATAGCTGGTTAATATAATAGCTCTAAGTGTTTTTTTTTTTTGTTTTTTTGTTTTTACCACATCAACAAGACTTAAAAAAGCACAGTGTAAACATAGTCCGTCGTTACAGTCTGGCTCAAACACTGTACATTCATGGTGGTACCGTCCACCGTTATAGAAGACTATGTGGTTGTTTTCGTGAATAAATGAATGAAATTGGCCGAATCTAAAACAAATGATTATGAAGTCATGGTAGATGTGTTAATAGAAACTTATACTAGCATTAGAAATTGCAAGATACATTCAAACAAGCTGGGCTATCTGTAGAATTACCAAGTCTAATTTCCCCAAAATTGAATATTTCAAAAATAGACAAGGTCACATTCTTTTAACAACTCTAAAACATATATACAATTGAATGTTTCAAAGTTAAACATTTAATTGAACGTGAAGTTGCTGCGATAAGGAAAACGAGTAAGATGTTTTAAGAAAATTTTTTTTTCTATTATTTATGTAACATCTAGCCTGGGGAAGGGGGTCCCTGATTCATCTCTTGGGTTAGATAATGCCAGGGTGTCTCTCAGTAATGACACTTAACTAGATTTAATAAACGGGTGCTTGTGGATGCAGTAAGGTCACGGTAACGTTTGTATATACGTTCTACACAATATGATATTGTCCATCTGGTTTAATTTTACATTTTTCGTGAAACAACTACTGTCATACTAGCCCCTGAGATATTGCATTGTCAACTATCAAATAACTAGTCAAAATCGGAAGTGAAAATAGAACTGACAATACTATCTGGGCTCACTACTCACTTTTGCCTTGTATCTGTAATACACCAATTAACTAAACATCGAACATTGAGAGCAGAGCAGGTGACAATATTTTGTTTAATTTGCATTTCGTCAGTTAACCAACTCATAAGTAACAAAGTCTGGCATCTTAAAAGAAGAACATTTCCTTGATCGTTTTTGGTAGAATCTATCTTTTCACAGCGTAATCAAATCTATTTTTTTCTTATGTTTTTAATCTTGCTTATTAGAAACATAGTTATTAAACTTCCAAATGTTCTCTGTGTAAACGACTATGTAACGCAGAAAGAGGGGTTAAGAGAACATGGACATTTTGTATAGCTAATCTACTACACGTTGCTCATGTTGTCTGATTTTAAGGAGAGCATTTACTTAGAAATAGAGGTCAAGATAAGACTTGTTTACACCAGCTGGTATAACCAGGGAGTTGCTTTGTAGAAGGAGATAACACGGCATCTCTCTCCTTTGTACCCACCTTGTTGCCGTCAAGGTCACTTGCTATGTAAAGTACTTGAAGATACAATGGGCTTAAAACTATACTTAGAAATTAACAAAATGTTCATGTCGTCTGCTATGTTGAAAAGAAATGTTAACAAATTTCGTCGATATGCTATAGCATTGCCAGTCGCTTTCCTTGAAAATTAATTTGCAGCTCCCAACGCGCTCCAACGCTTATCACAATAGGCTAATTAAATTTTATGTAACATGTTGATCATGCACTTGCTATTCGGAAATTGCGAACATTTTCGGAAACTGATATAATCTTAAAAACAAATTATAGTCTTACACCTCTCTGTAGTCATGTACGCATTGTGCCCGTGTATAATCTTCTCTTTATAAGTTAGTCTTTCTAGACTCCTTAGGAATTAGATGTCCTTTTTGATTTATTAGACAGTGTTCCTTACTTGACTGACGATAAAACTTTCTGATCAAAGTATTGTTCCTCCTAATCTTATTTATTCGGTATGAGTAGGTATATTTATGGTTCACTTTGGTATCATGGTATCACTTGAAAAAAGATCAGACAAAGGAAGTGGGTACGATAAGCTCTAATAATCACTCATGAATTGAAACTATGCAAACGATGAGGTGGATCTAATCGGATTACCACAAGTTAAAGTTTCCGATGTATCTCCTTCTAAATAGCAACTCCCTGGTTTAACGCAGCGCTTTAATAACCTGCATGGAATAAAAGTATTTGCGACTTTTCAAACTTCATTAATAAGTAAGACAACAACATGACGTTCGTCTGACATACCACAAAAAAAAAAAAAAAAAAACTATCTGTTACAGTAACTCAGATTGCATCCGGTGTGTAACATTGCTTTTAGCGTAAAGTGCATCAGAAGGAATTAACACTTGGCATTCATGTTGCACCCTTGGTAATGAAAGCATTTGTCATCTCTCATTAAGAAAAATTTATGATAAAATCGTGATATTGTTGTAAATAAACTCACCTGTGGTTGATGAGTAATAACGACATCTTGTTGTTCTAAAAATCAAACAAAGGGTAAGGATATCGCCACTTGTGCTGATGAATATTAAATTTAGAATAAACTGGAAATAAACAAATTAAGCTTTTGTTGTTTAAGAAGTTGAAACCAGTTCTGAATGTCTTTGATATCAAGCGCAAGTAGTTCCTACAAGATAGCCAAACAGTATGAATTTTAGGTTAAAAGAAATTTAAGTTTTCAGTACTTTCTATCTTTCCAGTTAGCTCTTATATAATAGGCCAAACTGGGATCCAGATAGGTAAGAAATGGAAAACACCAAGGAAACCTAAGTGTTTTTATTAACTTAGTTTAGATGCGTAAGAGAAACATCTATATGATTTGGGGACATTAACTTGTTCATGTATAACAAGTTCTAAGCAAATAAAGATACTGTTTTAAAATGACAATTGTGTTCAAGATAGAAGAATGTTTTCGATAAATTGGAAGAACTTTGGCAGTTGAAAGACAAAATATCGTCCAATGATACAAAGGTTCCATAACATATTATTAAAGCTAATTTTAAAATGAAACAATAACTTCTGTCATTTAAAGGTTAAACAAATTTGTCAAACATAAAGTTAACTTTTACTTTGCACTGCTTCTTTTAAACCGTTTACAAAGTGAAAAGAAGGGTTTGATTCAAATAGTTGCAAATTCACCGTTTTGGTGGTTTATTCTGTTCTAAAAGTTGGAAATATTGATCACATCAACACGAAATGTAAAAAGTAAACTCCTTACAATACAAAGAATCGAAAATACAAGGCAAAATTCCTGTAAGTTCTTATCTGTGTAGTGCATATTCTCAGTTGGGTGTTCAACGGATTCAGGTAATATAAAAAATACTCTGTGGCAAAGGTTCTTGAATATGAACTTCCAAAACATAAAAACTTACTCATTTCCATTTTACTCCAGTTAGAGAGATACTTCTTATTGTGTCCTGATTCTAAAATGTGTCCTCTCAGTGTAGATGGTACAATAACTACTACATCCAGCGAATGACAAAAGCTGTATTGAACTGTAAGACCTATACATGTATTTCAATGCAAAAACGTATATGCAGGATAATGGTTTACTTGCCAGGCCCGATTGTATTGTCGGAATGCAGACAACTACTGAGTTTCTAGACTTTTATAAGTTGTTGTACACAGTACGCTTGGTATAGTTTCACATACCTTCTTTGAATAGGATACTTTAGGGTGTGTTTTATTTGAAACAACTGCACGTAATCAAAGGTGTTCCGCTGACTCACCATGTATTAACTTTAGATAAAATAGAAATAGCAGAGCCAGTGACACATATACAGTGAGCAGCCATTGAACAGGAACGAAACTAGACTTTTTTTCAATAGATGAGAATCATATCCATTATTCACGTATGAAGGCTTTAATGAAGGTTTCTTGTTTAGTTTGCATACTGAAAGCACTACTCATATTATTTTTTATTTTACTGTGTCCTTCATTCCTGTAACGATAGTGTGAGAATGTTTTCGTTGGATCAGTGCGTTTGGATCTGCAACACTACTGAGCTATTTTTAACTTTTGGAATTTTCATAACATCGTCTTTCATGATAAATTTTATCAGCACTGCATTTGTGTAAGGTCGTCTTTTTGACGGAATCGTCCCATGGACTGTCTTTACCTAAAATAGTCTACGCGGTTGATTAACTGCAAATGTAGTGGAAATTATGGAACGCAAAAGGTACCACAAAATGGATGGTTTAGGGTTTTTAATATTTTTTTTTCTCGTTGTATCTATATATAAGCCCACATGAGACGACATCTATACCCTCAGGTTTTTTTTTTTTGTTTGTTCTTACTGCCTGAGGACCATTGCTTACACTTATATATTGCTTAGGCCTAATTTTGCTCAACTAGCTACAAGGAATAATTCTTTTGATTTCGTTTTTTTTTTTGTTCAGATGCCCACGTGGTAGATTTCCTGGCTATGCCCGCACAAAAGGCCCGCCCCTCCAATTGTCTTCCATGAAAATCTCAAGTGTAAATATTTGCATAAATATTTGCATAAGAACATGGCACACGCACAGTTGTGAGAACTGGAAGAAATCAATCTTCTTGTACCAATGACGCCAGGTTATTTGCAATGAGTGTAACTTAATACAATGATGTTATTAATTTAACAGAACAACACTGGCCAGGGGTCCCCTTCTATTGTCTTGGGAGTATGGAAGGAAAAGCGTTTTACTTGAAGAGAATTGTTACCCTCGCTCTTGAAACCTTAATTATACCTCAGCAAAGCATATGGAGATAAATTTTGCTTCTTGAGAACCAGGCACATACTACTAAGGAGAAATATCAATATTAGTAAATGTATTTTGCAGAGACGACTCTTTGTCCTAATATTTGCTCTCCAGGTGGAGCACTTAAGCAGTAAATAGTGTTTCCCTTCCTACAAAATCGGGAGAAACGGGATCAACTGATGATATATGAGAGCGACTATATGTACAGGCGAATATGACGAAGCCTTAATTTCTTTCTAAAGTAACGTTTTACGTTTTAAATACGTAACTATCAAATTAAAAGAAAAACTATTGTCTGCTTTGTGTGAGTTGAACTTGCCAAAAATCGTGTGTCTTACTCTATGATGCCATAGCATACTGTATTCTTAGTATGCTTTGCACACGGTAAAAAGATCTACCAAGTTTCCAGAGCTCTGAAGCTCGCGAAGCGCGCTCATTGGGATACGATCTGTCCATTAGTAGCTGAATATATATTAAGTACATGTCAAGTTTACATGGTCAATTACTGCTGATAATATATAATGCTCGGTAACCAGAAAAGAGAGCAATTATAATTTCCGGATTAACAGAAACTGTCAGAACATACAAGACGTATTTTGCTTAGTGGCCAGAAGCTTACTGTTTATCTACATGAATCCTTAACATAACACTTGAGAGTGGCAAAACTTGCCATAAATTATTGCGGTCAGATTTAAGAACATCACCTCCAGTATACTCAGTCGGTACGTATCGACTGAGCGTTGTCGGGAATTCCTCTTTTTTCGTGCAGACTGTGCCTCTCGGGTAAACTTAAAGGTCTGTGGACATGTAATAAAATTAAGTTGTTGTACTCAACAAAGCTAGATTAAGAGCCCGTGATTAAAAGTCCGTTGGAATTATTTAAATATCTTTTACCGTTCTCAAGATATTTCTCTTCAAAGTTTGACCATTTGTGGGAATTGTACATTAGCTATGCAAAAATATGATGTATAGTGTTGCACAGTGTCTGTATTTCTTTTTGTTATTCCTTTATAAATTATCTATTAATTACTTAATAGCTAGTTTCTTGTTTGGTGTTTAATGTGGGTATTTTCAAAGAACTAAATAACTACTTCCAAAATTAACCCTTTGGGGCATCCCAAAATTACAGCTGTCCTTGGAATAAAGGCTAAACTAACAAAGGAAAACATTACACCCTGTTTACAGGTCCCTCCCTATACGTCACAAATTCGCATAAGAAGCTCATGTTTATTCATGATGCAGGTGAAAGACAGTAATTGTCTTGTAAACTAGGAAAGCATCACATTTACATGTCTACAGACCTTTAAGCAACATGAAAACTATTGACTAGATTCAGCTTAGTTTTTGGCTTTTTTGGCCCCCATTTTGTCCCCGAAAAGAGGGGAGTCGGCTTCCTCGACTGGGGGGTATGAGAGGACAGATCACTTACAACTTGTTATTAAGGATGGACTCCGGTAAATACAGGAATAGTCTGGCTGCAGATCGAGGTAAGTGCCACCTGGAAGGGTCATTAATGCCACCATGTTTTTTTTTTTTTTCGATAATGGGATAATTATTGTCTCTACCCAAAGATTGCATATGCGTGAGTTTCATATCCATTGGAGGTCCTCCTTATCTCTCCACAGACTTTGTCTGGATATTCCAGTTTTCTTAAGCCTGCCGGAAGCTGATGCCAAATCCCCGCAATAGGTATAACTTTTTGGCGTTATTCGACACGAGTTTTAGGGAATTAGCAGGCAGAAGACGGCCGAATCGCATAAGGTCATTTTGATTCTCTGTACCATCAATTGATAGAGTTGATACCTAATGCAGCGGCTCTTGGCAACAAAACGGCTCTGACGTTGTTCGTGATGTTTCGCGTAAGCAATGGAGTAAGGGAAAACAAGCCAGTGAACTGGAAAAAAGGCCATGGCCGGCTCGACTTGAACCAATTGGTTGGAAACTGGGCCGTTAAACCTCATCTAACTAACTAACTAACTAACTTGGCAACAAATTACTGGGACGAATACACTTGAATTGATATGAGATCTGACAAACGCAAAGTCGTGAATTCGGCATGCCCATCTCACCCTACTTTCCTTCCTATTTCACGCTTTCTCAAAATGAGTTTTACGAAACATAAGAAATTTGTTGATCGCAAATATAGTGTTGATTAAAAGAGATGACACATTTAGAGCTGTGATTAGCTGAACCACCAGGCTACAATAAAAAGATTATTAGTTGGTTATGATACGCACCGTTTACTTGGTGAAACGGAGTTTTCCAAGTGTCTCGATATGACGAAATTTGACTGTATTGCTACGAGTTTTACTAGATATAACAACGACCCAATAGTATTGATTTAAACAAACATTATTAGTTGCCATTATTCAATTACTGTGAGAATGAAATCTTCGCAAACATTGATCATCACTTGTGATTTGCTATTGAGAATTCCTGTCTGTTAAAGTTATTAGTTTGCAAATTTTCATATTTGGTTTGTAAATTGACACTAATAATTCTCGAAAATTGTGGAACATTCGTGGAATTAAACTGAGAAAAGATGTATAAATAATCCGTTTAGGTCACAAAAAGACGAATTAACCCTTTTCCTGGACACAATTAAACACATTCTTCAAACTCAGTTTAAATCTGGGTCAAATGTCAAACTTCGGGACCTTGTGATCTCTTTCGACATCGTTAATCCCGTAATTAGTCTGCATGTCTCCTAAAAAGGAATTTCGTATACGATAATTGAAGGGGTTTAGTACTGTAGGACTACAGGATGTATAATTATAGCGATTTAACTTCCGCCACCCCCAAAACTGTGATTTTCAATACTGGCTAACATTAGCAAAACAATACCCTTTGTATATTTTCCTGACCAACAAAAGATTTGTTTTCCTGATTTTTCCCGTTCATAAAATGTAAGGAACTCCGAAATTTATTAACTTCCATTCCAAGGGGCACGTACCTCAATCTGATGCTCAATATGAACACTGTAAAAAAAAATTCCTGTGAAGATTAAAGTAAATTACTGGCAGCTGAGCTGCCAGTAATTTACTGTAAATTTTACAGTATCAGGCAATGTACTGTAAAAACTAGTTTAACAGTAAGAAAACTGTAATTTGTACAGTCCTACGGAAGTTACTGTTAGGTGAACAACAGTACAATACTGTATTTTTTACAGTGCAATATGTTGGTTACTGTAAGCAAAGGTAATAACCTACTGTAAAAAGAGCTGTTATTTACAGTCGTTATTACAATTGCAACAATTTTACTGTATAGAGTACACAGTATGTTAACAAATAATAAGGTAGTTCAGGACCAATAACTAAAAATACCTTTCTCCCACCCATGTGGTACATCAATTACAATATGCATGGAAATGAAAAATGAAATCAAAGATTATGTTACATGCTCCTTTAACAATTTAAGCCTAGGCCAAAGCTAGCTTAGGCTAAGACCGGTTATGTATGTCTAGTCATAACTTTATGCCTAGCCTACCTGTAGGCCTGGCCTTGTAGACCTAGCATAGCCTAGGCCATGTTAGTAACGTTAGGTACTGGCCCAAATAGTAACTAGACCAACGTCGGTAAAATTTATGTTTGTAATGTGTGGGCCAGATCACAACGTTTGTTAGTTTCTGAAATATACAATTCTAACGTTAAACAAGGAAGGCTACCATACTACCAACTTAGCAAAATATCAGTCAGTAAATACAAAACCGTATAAGATAACAAAATTTGATGAATTAAATAAAATGCAATGCCCAAAACTGTGATTTGTTTGCTGTTCAGAGTAATATCTGCTCACAGCATGCGAACTTCGCGCCAAAATGTGTACTTGTACCTATATGATACGTGTAAAGGCGAAAGACTACGCGTTTTACGTACATTAAAGTAGTGAAACATGACTGAGGCAATCACCACGAAGTAAATCTACATCTTGTTGCTCACTGTTAACAGTATATCTTACTGTATAGAAACGACTACAGTATCTTACTGTAAGAGAGTGCCGTAAATTACTGTAAAAGTAAAAGAAGGGCCGAGGGGTCGATAAGCACATACAGATGCAGTAAATTACCTTAAGATTAGAGGAAATGTTTTTTATGGATAACAAAGTGAACTCCAGCTGACGGATGCACTGCGTGCAGTGATTTACCAACCATGAATAGATTGCCAATTCTGGGCTGAAAACGAAGATGTTTCCAACATTTTTTTTTTCATTCGTTGACTTTTAATTTAACAGTGGTGATTCATTAGTGAAAACCTTGGAATATTAGTGGTCTACAAAATATTAAAAGACATGTAATTAAGTTATTTCAGGTCAAAATAGGACAAATTAAGCGGCTTATTGTACAAAAGTTAAATTTCAACATGGTATAGGCAAGAACTAGGTCAGAGGTCAAATTTCGTACCTCTTTGGCCTACAATGACCTCGTAATGTAGTTAGTTAGATGAGGTTTTACGGCCCAGTTTCTAACCAATTGGTTTAAGTCGAGCCGGCTACGGCCTTTTTTCCA
>WURT03030237.1:0-15315 GCA_009936505.3 Holothuria glaberrima | reverse complement strand
AGAAGGCCTACTGTGCATGCATCAGTTGTGTATGATAACCTGTAGTGTATGCATCGATATTTAACTCCTCTTGTGTCTATTTTTCTGACTTTTTGTTATGGAGTTCTTCAGTTCGTCTCGTTATTCGTTTAGCGCTGGATTTTTCATTCTTATCTATATATATATACATATATATATATATGAGTCTCAAAGCAATGTCTCAGAAGAGCTGATTCGTTTAGATTGTATACCATTGAACTTAAAACTGACCAAAGGTCCTAAAAGCTAGTGTCGGCCCATAACGTTTCACCCTTATCGCACCCTTAAGGGCTTCAGAATTATAATTTCATTTTAAACTATTTACGTACATACATTTATCTATTTTAAAATGGATCCAGTATTGCACATTTAAACGTTACTTAATTATATAATGCCATTATCTGTAGGATATTTGATCATTTTGTTTTAAAATAGTTTATTTAAATTTTAAATTTCAAGTATGCTTACAACATCTGTAATGGTGCTCAGTTGCTTATTTTGTACCTTTGCAATTTGAATAGAAATCGTGAAAAATTCAAACCAAAATGTTAAGATTTTAAGGTGCTTGAATATAGGAGGCTGAAATGTGCTCTCACATGCGAGGTGAAATGTGACAAAACCTTTTCATACAAACATATACGTTTATATCTTGCCGAACAACTTCATTGCCCGTCTACTCCCCTCTTCATTGTAAGACTTAACTTTCATTCTGCATGTATGTTTAGATCTTTGCAGATCTGAAGTCCTTCTTTTTCTAGTGTTTTTGTGGCTTTAAAATCTTTCAATGCCAAACTAATTTGCTTGGAGACTTCTCGAGCAATCCTCAACTCGCTACATCGCTCAAATATGATAACGGTCAGACAATCTTTTCTTAAAATTCTTTGCGAAGGTTGTTTCCAGTTGTATATGTCAGGAAAAACAACAAGAATGACATGTTTTTCTTCGGACCATTCATTGACCAATGAGTCATAGCGTTGATCAAATGTGGATTTTTGAACAAAAATAACAACGCAAGACGAGAAAGAAAACAAAAAATTTTCCTGTAGTTTAGTGCTTCCTAATCCCATACTGCCACGAAGATTCAAGAAGCACGTTGCCATAGATAAAGAGTAGTCATGAGTTTGAATAGGTTCGGTTGGGAGAAACCAAACGGCTTCAACAGTACCACGTGACCAGGAAGAAGGGACATCGTCTTCCCTTGATGCTAGAAACTTGGGAGAGTTGACGCCATATTGTAAATTACCAACAATTAAATTAAGAATGTTTGATTTTGAAACACCAATCTCACCAATCCGTATTGCTGCTACAGTAGGAAAGGCATGTTCTGTAACGGTGACATTCCTCATCGCTTGTTCTTCAGCCCATGCTTTTTTAACTTTTTGTAAATCCGAAAAAGTAAAGTTTATTTTATCTCTAGTCACTGGGCTTGGAAGAAGGAAAGGAACTGCTAAGTTACATTTTGACATTTTTGAGACAAATTCTTGTCGAAAAGAAGGTTTGCATGAATGGTAAATGGTAAAAAGTCTATCTCGGCAGCTAACGTTGTATTCACTTTGCTGCAAAATATTCGATTTGGTTGTTTCCCGGAGAAAGGAAAGTACTTTATCGTCCTTTTGAAGATCAAGAGCCGTTGCTTCGTCTTTACCGGTCTGGTAAAAAACCATTACAGCGCTGCTGTCGTTCGAGTTTAATCGTTCCAAGAAACGCAATAAAGTAGGGCATATGTTACATGTTGGTTGAGAAATTTTTAAAATGTCAGAAAATTCATTTCCATCTAACTCACACAGTTTACTGAGACCGATGACATCACGAAGCTTTTCAAACTCCGCATCGGTTAAATTTGTCATGCTGCTCTCAATATTATCCCCAGCGGTGAGAGGGGTTTCTACAAAAAAGAAATGACCAGACTTTTTATTTATATATTTATTTATTTATTTTATTTATTTATATTTATATATATATACATATGTGTCGAGTCGAAATTAAGGTAATTAGACTGAATCATAATTAAATCAATCCCAAGCACTTGCTATAGCCTTTATGAACAAGAGAAGAGAACAGAAGAAATAAACGAGCAGGACTCGAACCTGCGTCTGTCCCGTTCCATGCGATGGCCTTAACAACTAAGCTATCATAGCTTACGTTCAGACGTGACAACGAGGTACAAACTCAAGTTTCCCTCATGTTACTATGGTAAGTCCCTATGCGGGAATGAATATTCAATAGGTCTAATATGGTAGATCGACTATGAACAAGTGGATCGAAAGAAAAGAAATATTTTAGATCTCAGCAACGGAATTTTCCATCCTCCGAAATGAATACATTCTGTACGTCTTTGTAGGTACGTTTCAAACTTAATTAAAGGGGCTTATTGAGTTGATATTGCATATCATTGTGATTAGCTGGAAAAGGTTTGCATAACAATGCTTCTTATAACCTTCATTAGCTATCTATCACTTTCTTTAGTTAACAACAACAAGAAAACTTGTAGTTTTATGCGTTAAGAGCTTGTAGTTTGCTAGATTAGCTACACTCTGAAAATACAACATGCACATGATTACTACCTAGTGATAATAAGTGTGTGGTCACGAATTTGTAATAAATGATTTCAATCATTAATTAGCCTATCACTGCCGTTTCAGTTGTACGTTTTATGTTCAGAATGTACTACTTTTATCATTTATCATCAAGATGTGAGTACAACAGATATGACAAAAACTCAAGAGATTCATGAACCACCTCAAGAAGCCCCTTTAAAATTCAGAAATTATAAGTATATGTATGAAATACATAAATATGTAAACGTATTACCTTCAGTACTCTCACTGGGGTTGTCCTGGGAAATAGCGTCGAGAACCTTAAAAAAGCAGGGAAATATAGTTACAAACATTAACGTGTTGTAGATTTGTGCAAAAACAAGAACTTGTTACAACTGCTCCGAACTTTAAGAATCAACCATATTCATTTCCATCGAGTCGTGTAACATACAGGTAAATATTACCTTCATGACTCTGAACAACTCCGTCCTTTATTAACCAGTGGTGGACTTATGCTACTACTACCTGAAGATACAAAACTAATTCCATCATTTCAAGTGAAGAAGAAACTTGCCGCAAGCAAATTTTACTAAAGTTCAAAATTTGAAATTTAAAGAAGTGACATTTGTTTTAAAAACGTATACACTTAAACAATCAATATGTGACTTTTTTGCAATAAAAAAGGCAAAAATTCATTCAAGTACTAAGCTTATGTAAAACTTAGTACTAAAATTCCGGCCACCATTCAGTCACTATAACCACTCCCTATCTCGATTAGCCGTTTCTTTGAACTATTGTTTTAATGCTGGTAAGAATTAATAACTTCTCTTGCCAGCATAGATTTCACCTGAGATACACATCAAAGCTGCAGACATCTTGGGATAATTAATATTTTCCTTGAGAATAATGTGTGGATACATTCAAAGTCACAAATTATATTGTATTTACTGCAAGGTCGAGTTTACATGAGTAATGTGTCATTTAAATTCTCCGTAGGCGTAGGAAACGGGGATTTTGAGATGGGGGCTTCAGCCCCAGTCAGAAATGTGGTGGAAGGAAGTATGCTTCCGCCATCTCAATTCCAGGACAAAAACTCCTTTATTGTGTCCTCTGTAAAAATATCAAAACATTTGCAGTACTTAATTGTCCTTACAATTTCCCAATATGTTGCACCAAATAGCACCTAAACAGCGATCAGCGTCCCCCCCCCCCAGTCCCCGTCACGAACAGGTTCCTACGCCTATGAAATCCTCATATGCCAATGAAATGTAAATAAATACAATACCGGTGGTGAGGGACATCTGTTTACTGCCTTCCGCTTAAATAGTCTGTAAAACGTGCCTATGAAAATAAGATATTCAAGTATGTCTGTATGGATATGCATGACGAAAAACAAGAGCATCTCTTCGTGTGTTCTTTCTGTTCCTGAATGCAAATTGGATGTTCTTTGAAATGATGACTTTAATTTGCACATTTTGATCAATTACAAAAACATACTAATCTGTTTACAAAACACATCACAACCTTCAATTTATGAAATACATATTAAGCATGAATAAATAACATTTACAGTCTGCTTAAACAATGACCGATTAGGGGCCATCCACAGTTTGCAAAGAGTTCAGTGTCGCAAGAACACATACTGTACCAGTGTGTTGTAATGACTGGAATCAATGAAGTCACTCGAGTATCGACTTTAAAGATTCGTGTCTAACTCTTGTCTCAAACTTAATAGGCTAGACCCCAGTCATCAACGGCAGAGACTCGGACTTGACTCGAGTCAAAATTTAATAGTTCCACATAGCCTCCGTGACTCGAGTCTCGGAAGAGACTTGACTAGACTCAAGTATTTTCCTTTGTGATTCGATTCAGACCCAGACAAAATTGTCTGGTCATAAATAGAAAATACAATTCTTTGAATTCTGCCAAACGACGTTCCGGTCCGTAAGTACAGGACATGGGCCTCTTCTGCATTTTAGAAGCCTACTATACCTCACACATTTGAAAAGAAACAATTATAGAACAGGATCTAAGAAATATAAAGCGTACTTCCCACAACAGCTGACCCGCATGTAGACTTTCTTAACCCATTATTCAGATGTTAGTAGGACCTACGTCGTCTCTTACGTTCACCGGCGTTCAAATCCGGAATTACAGCATCACAACTTAAACTAATCTCGTACAGTAAAATGGATCAGGCAAACCTTGCAATTCGTTTGCATCTACAGTATGTCCTTCCAGTTGAAAGGATTTAAGGAATAAATTTGACGGACTATTATTGGTGAATAAATCGTCGAGACTCCAAATTTGGGAAAATAATGGACTAGGCGAAGCCGAGTCCGTTATTTTGACAAATTTGGAGTCGAGACAGTTTATGAGACAATAGTAGTCCGACAAATGTGGTTTATTCCTATTCTACCACCAAAAATGTGAAAAAAACTTCATTTTTATCAGTTTTTACGTTATGGAATGACAGGTCATTGTTTAACCAGTCATA
Organism: Holothuria glaberrima; assembly: GCA_009936505.3. NCBI lineage: Eukaryota > Metazoa > Echinodermata > Holothuroidea > Aspidochirotida > Holothuriidae > Holothuria > Holothuria glaberrima. The sequence goes on along the minus strand of WURT03030237.1, from coordinate 10,263 downwards.
ATGCAGGATTATCAATAAAGGAGGGCTAGAGGTGGTAGAATTAGTGTTGTAATGAAGTTACGAGAGTTTTGTAAAAAAATAACAATATTTGTACCCCTGACAGCACGTTGGCCAGTCAAGGGGGCTTCCCTACACTGTGTGTAAGGAGCCTATCCACTACAGGGCTATTAAGTGGCCTTTTAACTGATAACTAGGTTGGACCTATCCTCAGATCCTAGCATGACTACTGTTCTGTTGCAGTGGCGTCGCGCAGACTTTTCGAAGTGGGGGCACTAGGGGGCCAAGCGGTCCACCAGAGGGGCACACCAGAATGCAGTATGTTGTGTGATCGCAGACCTGGGGGTTCTAAGGGGAGGGGTGTCTCCCTATCAAAATTTTTGAAAAAATAGGTGTCCTTTCATGCAATTTTGTACCACATATGCTACCTTCTGAAGTAAAATTTGTGTAAAATTTACGTATTTTTAGGAACTAAAAAAAATTGACAGCAGTGAGGGGGAGGGGCATGGCCCTATGGCCTCCCCTGTGTACGCAACTGATAGGCCACAAAATATGAATCACAATTTGACCATTGTATTAGCCTTACTCGCACTAATGATTTAATGATGGGGATGTTTAGGGACAGTGAATCATGTTCTGAATGTTTGCACTGAGCTTTATTGGATACGCGTTGAAAAAGTCAACGAAAGTAGCAATTTTTTACGGTTTTCGAACTTAAAATCTGGCTAAAAGATAATCGATGTGGGAATTGTATTGAAGGGAGAGGACTCAAGGTCCCAGTAGCCTCAAAGCTTTTGACAGTAAAGGGTTGAAACAAAAGCTGTGGATAACATCTTCCAATACGGCTGCCCTCTATACAGTTTAACAAATAGATTTGCGCGAAGCGCCCAGGAAAATTACAGTTTTGAGAACATTTTGTGCAATTTTAGTCGTATGTTTGAGTGATTAAGTGATAGTGGGTCCTAATTTTTATATGAACATATGCGTAAATGGTTTTTGTGCCTACGTTTTTCATAGGGAAAATCTCATTTTGAGGCACCAGGGGGCACAGCCATCTTTGGGAGGCACGTACCCCTGCCCCCCCCCCCTCATTGGCGACGCCACTCTTCTGTTGAGTGTTGCTTCGTGTTAGTTAAAGTACATACTTCATAGTCATACGTATGAGATGAGTTATGGGCTTGATCCAGTTCGAGGTAGGCTTAGGCTAAGATACCATTCATGCAGATGACTACAGCATGGGTCTTCTTGGTAATAACGTTAGGTTCATAGGTGAAGTTGGCGGTGAAGTGTTTGCATTAAGTTTTATAACTGGATTCCTGCATAAACAACTGAAATATCACACATAAGTTTCCTTATTTTAAATTTCGACCCGCGAAACTGAAGTGTAGTTTTTTTTTGGTAAATTGTAGTGCGAACACTCGTGCATTTGAAGTTATAATGGACACATGCAACCGCTGTAGAACTGGAATTGACCCAACGTACAAAATTAAAAAAACAAGGTGACTCGACTTGAGATATCAGAGACTCTACGGTAGTTGTGCTTCGAGATCAGATGGCTCGGAATAACTCGACCGAAATACATTCGAAATCAAGCCTGACTCGATCTCTTACCAGACTCAAAATGATTCGTATCGAGCTTATGGAAAACATGACTCGACATGACTCGACTTGACATCAAATGACTCGGGGTGACTCCAGACTCGACTTCTAGTAATTCAATAAAAACACTGGCACATGCAAACGGTGTCCTAGAGAAAGGAAAGTATTCAACAGTCATACCTAACGTGTCGTTTCCTTTAAAAAAAAAACTGGGGAAATACTAACTAAAATGAAAATTTATGGTTAAGAAAAAATCAAGAAGACATTACCTCTCAGTAACAACCCACCATACCCTAGTGTCAGTAGTAATGATATTGCCGTAACAAACAATATAAGCCACGACATAGGCACAGCAATTAAGTCAGCCTTGATCTCAGATGTTTCTAGAAGAAAATCAAATAGGCTGTATTGTGAAAAAAGTTCCAAAGTACTGTCTGGAACCAACATTTAAGTGATAGTTAACCCGATGCAGAAGATTTTGCGAATGTAGCAGGGCGATAACGCTAAGGTATTTCCACTCAATGACTTTGTTCCAACAGGAGAACAACTCTTTACTCAGGGTGATCCATTGATTGATGTCTCATCCTTCTTTGAAGGAAATAACGGGTGGGTCCTATTAATAAAGAGAAATCACAACAACTCCCTGCGGAGTTCCCTGACCAAAATCACAGTAAAATTCACAGGAGTGGCTATGCGAAGTGATCAAAACGACGAGAGCTTATAAGGTGTCGGGAAACTCCTCTTTATTTTTCAATTCGTTAACACAGTAACCCTGCTATTAATTCAAATGCCCCGTCCCCGGGCCACATTACCGCGGGACATTTCAAAAAATAACAATATGGTACGACATTTAACGAGTATTTTTCAGGGTAATTCGTTATGAGTTCGCAGTCTCAATGACAAGCCTATCTGTACACCGCTTTTAAACAGTTAAAGGGGATAACGCTTAGGCATTTAATGCAGCTGATGCGCACTATTTAAGAAGCTATATCCTGATTGGCAGTCGGTATTGTATTGTATCGACTGTATTCTTTTTTGGGTTGGGGATCAGGTTAGGGATTAGGTTAGGGATTAGCGCTAGTGTTAGCCAGTTAGGAAATTTCTTCTTAAGCAGTGCGCATCGGCCCATTTAATGACGACGTCGTTATCAAACAGTGATTAGATTCTGCATACGAATGCACTTGTCATCAAAATTACCATCCGTTGGAAACGTAAACACTTTATGTTCAATCGATGATAGAACATCAATCACCACCCTTTTATATTTTTTGACTCGGAACTTTGGAAAAAGTACAACATATGGAGTGGCTGATTAGAATACAAAAAAACTTATAAAAACATCAAGTGATGTAGGAGCGAATGCGGAGGGGGGGGGGCATAGGACTGGATGATGTGACGGTACAAATATTGCCATTTAGTGGTATTTGGGCTTCAGCTTTGACGCCTTACCGTATCGAAGGAATCGTCATTATTAGAAAATGGTTGAGAACATCAAAAGTGAGTTCCTTTTAGCAATGTCTTACATTCAGTTTGCAATACACTGTTCCCGATGACCACTATGATGCATATCGGTATGTCAATTTCTGCAAGAGCATTAGCACGTCCGCATTATATTGCATCGCATTAGTCCATCGAATATTTTACTTACCACTAGAAAAGGTTAAGTCGACTTGCTGAGTGGGAATGTTGATGAAATCAGCAAATTTGCCGAAGGAAATACATTCCACAGTAATTTTTGACATTGATTTGTCTCGTAAGGAAAATTGTGTGGTAACAACTACATCGTAAGCTTCGGCATTCGGTGACACCGTGATCCTTTCTTCAAAGAACGTTAATTTCTCTGACAAGCTTTCATCAGCTATTCTCCATTTCAGTGATACTACAGGACGGATTCTAAGCAGTTTACACGTCAGTTCTCCCTGACGCTTTTCGTAGATAATTACACATGGAGTGTGAGAGCCACAGCCCTTCACGACAGGGTAATTAGGCACAGGATTACCTACAACAATAAGATTAATCAAGGAGAGCGGTTTGGAACCGAAAAAATCATATATGGTAAAACATAATCTGTCAATACAATGTTTTATTTGATATGCTACTCCAAGTTTGGTGAGGTTAAGTTATTCCTATTTCTTGAACAGTGTAACGGCTACTCTGCACACTGGAACAAACACTAATTTTTTTACAGTTTTGTATAGGAAACTATGAGGAGTGACATTTCCTTAAATGTGGGTCAATTGATTTGTTCGAAACTTTTAAAAGAGTTTGTTCAGTGAACTCTGACAGATGTTTCAGCCCTTGAGGGAAATTTGTATACTAGATTGCGGAAAGCAGCACACGGTACAGATTTCAGAAAACGTTATGCGTCATTAGAATGGTGGTGAATAAGAAATATACAATTACATTGTTCTGCAAATCGAATGAGGCAATAGTTCTTAGGATTATTGATGACGTAATTATGCCTAATTCATCAGCCACATATCCACAGAAAGTCACCACGACTCTCACTAGTACGAAAAACTGTAGCTTGTTTATGTATGTCTGTAGACAGAAAAACAGACAGACAGACAAATAAAACGTTGAAAATACTCACTATACACTGTGATATTGTAGAGTGTACCTGCCGTTGACATTCCATCACTATGAAAACAGACATACATGCCTTCATGTTGAATGCTGGTTTTGTTTACAACCAAAGATTTTGCACGACTTACGTCATATTCACTCGTTCGAAAAATCAATTTATCAGAAACTAGTCCAACAACAATTTCAAAATTAGCTATGTCTCGTTTTTTCCAGACAACTATAAAATCGTTACCAGTCAAACAGTTCAAAGTCATCTTATCATCCTCTTTGATATATATTTGTTCAGTCTTCAGGGAAGAATATTCCAATTCTCCTTCCAATAATACAATAGATTCAGTGATTGGTAACATTGGCGGTACACTAGTGGCCTTGCAAACAGCGACAGCATAGTGATTAACACTTAGAAGGGCCGTGGTTAAGTTTGCGTAGGTGGAGAAAACAGAATTGCTAAGATTATAAACGGACTTTTCAGAGGAAAGTTTTTGATCGGAGTGACTCGTTCTTCTAAACCACTGCAGCCTTACTGGTGGCCTTGAATCTGTCACAAAGCAGTTCAGGTTTGGTGCCATCGAATGTGACCTATAGCAGTTGTTTTCGACATTACACTGACTTACAATAGGATGCAACTTGGTCGGCTTCACTGTTGAGCAAAATAAATAAATTTCTTTGTAACGATTTTGCGGTAATAGGTGTACAATTCGTACCCCTTCTGAATGCATTTTAGGCAGACCACATTAACAACTAAATTTCGTTTTCTGTAAATTGTTCATCTACACATTCATGTTTGTACTTTTGCGTCCTAAAAGTTTTTTTTCTTCTTCTACCACTGTAACTGTTAGAAACGTTCTATCAGAGAGGAATACCACTGTAACTGTTAGAAACATTCTGTTCGAGAGGAATACAGCTATAACTGTTAGAAACGTTCTATTCGAGAGGAATTATATCTTGAAAATTCAATATCACAAAACTGAAAAGCAGGTAATGCAAAATATCTGTACTTACCAATCACAACTACTGTAACCCTCACAGACACAGGTTGACCATGTTTATTTGCCAAACATGCTACTGTGAATACGTGGTCATGTTTAAATGTTACATTTTGGATGACCAAAGAACCATTCGGTTCCACGTCAAATTCCCCAGATGTGTATCCTTGGCCTGATTTCTTTGATCTTTCATGGAAAAAGAAGGGGCGTTGTTTGATATCTTCAGAGTCATACCAGTAAACACCATACACGCCAGCGTCAAAGGAACATTGGACAATTCCAGCTTTACCCAGTTCTACGTATTGGGTTGTGTTACAAGGTGCATGACTTTGCAGTTCTGAAAAGTGAGAAACTAGATATTCAAAAAAGAGTTTTCAATAAGTTTCACTCATTGAGGATTTTCCAATCATGACACGTAAAAAAACCTAAAAATAGTCCTTTCATTAAATAAGGGGTTACAACGCTAACTTTGAATGGGAACTGGTCATCAGAGAAATCTACAATCTTGGTTGAATGCAAATTCAAATACCGTTAACTAATAATGTATTTGATACCTTTGTTATTTTACGTAAGAATAACCACAAAACGTGAGAGCTATAACTGTATAAGTTAATGTTATCAACCAACTTACGAAGTATCTGGCAGTGATACTGTAAAATAGCGCTACTATGCACCATGAAATTGACTTTCATGTAAGTATTTGAGGGTGATTCACATGTATATGTTAATTTTTTCTAGATAATGCATATGTAACGCATATATATATATATAAACAGTAAATAACTCGGTGAAAAAGTGGAGCTGGTCACTTTTTCACCGAGTTATTTATTGTTTATGTATATATATATATATATATATATATTGTTTACTCCTTTATATCTCTTTCGTCTGTTCGTATTAATTGGTGTCTACCTTTCATAGGCGTTGGGCTACTCAGGGCGTAGAAGGAACGGTATTCCATACCCTGGGGGAGCAGAATCGGTGGAGATTTGATCGCGGAAGGTCTGGGTTCGAGTCCCAGTGGAGCTGGTTACTTTTTCACCGAATTATTTATTGTTTATATATATTGTTTACTCCTTTATATCTCTTTCGTCTGTTCATATTACTTGATCATAATATAAATAACGCCAATATATACATGCTTTTAAAATAAAACGACGGATTTAAGCATTGGAACTTGGGAGGCACAAGATGGGGCTAATGCACTTTTCAATAATTTGTGTGGAATTGGTCGTTAGTGATCTTGGGAAATTTCTTATGAAACTGTCTTAACAAGTCAATATTTGCGTTGTCTTAAAAGTTAAAGTACTTTAAGAGAATTTATGAATAGTGTCATAATTATGTTCATACAGATGTCAACCTCAAATTATTTTACCAATAGTAGTTTATTTTACTTGTGTGAAATGAATAATAAATAACCGGATATTTAATACAAGCATGCGGACTACGAGCAGAGTTACGAAGATTAAGGGTAAATCAGCCAAAAATTATCCCTAAAGCAGTGTTTGCAACAATTAAAATAATAAGGATTAATTAACGATTACGTTTTGGTTTTGTACTAAATGGAAGCTTTTTAAACGCTTTTTGTTAAATGATTGCTTTAGAAAGGCATTCCGTGATATTCATTTAACGTGAGGCCATTCTACGTGAGAATATGCAAGCAAGTCGTTCTTGGCGTTTTACTTGTGACATGCAGCATTAGCGTTGCTCACAAAGAAACCCTGTATTGGCAACTCTTTGTATTCCTTATGCTAAAGAGTTTGGTTTGCCGATTGCAGAAAAAGAGCTGAAAATACACTTGTGAATGTGACTGGCTTCATTAGCTCTTGAAATTTTGAAGATTGTTTCAATATGAACCCAACAGTCTCTTAGACGTAATACATCCATTGTTCGTTCACGTGAAAAACCTTAGTACGTGGTACATACGACCGTTTTCACTAAGACTATGGTAACCTTGTATAAAAATGCTTCATAACTTAACTAGGAAACTGAGAGGTTCACACTGCTAGATCAATGCTGTCTCCATGCAGATTGACGCCTAAACGGTTTAGCAAAAAGCGACGAGTCAAAAGTAGCCCTTTGCTTTAATGCTACAGAACACGGTTTATATTTCTGGGTCGTTCTGCATCAGTGTTAAGAGAGTGATATACCACCTTATTTGAGTTGACTGCAGGCTGTACATATTTCCTATTATATCATCAATCGCAATTTATCTTTACTGCTATTTTACTTTGAAGGAAATTTGTTTTACCTGTTGCGAAGCATAAAGAGACAAGGGTCGATTTACGTTATTACGTAAATATGTATGACATTTTAATAGTATCACCTACTACAAATCGGAAATTAACTTACCTCCAACAGTAACAGCAAGTACATTCAGTACTATTCCACAAAACCAGAAACGCTTCCAAGTCGTCATACTGGAGATTTTTGAACACAACATAACAGAGTAAGCACAATGTAAAAGAGTGAAGCACAATATGAGAGAGCAAATATTTTTTCACATCCGCGTGCATGTTAGGCTACATTACAAGTAAGACTACTCGAAGTGTTACCAAAATATGGAATGTAAAATCAGGAGCAATCGTGATAATAGAAATTTTTGTCATAATTTTTCTTGTTTCATTGCAAAATCTTTTCAAAGATTTAGTCTGTTAGTAGGATGAGAATGTGCGAGCACTTGCAGTTCTTGTTAGTCAGAAAATGATACATTGTCAGAAACATTATAAAATATGTGAAACGTTTTACACCTTTTATGATCGTAGGGTTTTTATGTGAGATGCGTGACTTTCACCAATTATAAAAAAAGTTCCTTTTGATGTCTAGCCTTGCTTTATTAGAGTAATCAGTCTCCGGGTTCTTTTTCAATATTGAGAACAAGATTAGAATATTTAGAACAGTATAAAAAACTTTATGCTACAAATAGAAATCACACACTTCATACATCGGATGTCTCCAAAAATAGTCTGTGTTTGATTTCATAACATACCCTGGGAGCCCTATAATTGGAAAGTTGACCATTGGTGCCAGCACTGTGCGATATGTCAAGACAGAGGAAGGGGAAAGGAGAAATAATTCTACCAATTTGTTGAAGAAGATTATTTTTATTGTTTAAGAGTTAGCAATTGATCCGGCAATTAAGCTGCCGACAGCCGTCTAATTTTTCCCTGCAATAAATGATACAGCCAGAGGGTCGTGAATAGATAATTCAGGTTCTTTGACAAGAAAGTTTGATAATAGTGACTCCATGTCGCAATTCTTCACCCCTTTCTTCTTGTGGATCTTAAGACACCCACCTTTGAAACCTGTGACCGTGGAATAAAATTTGGTTGTCTGCAGAAAAATCTCCGGTCATCGAAGTTTTGCTGACTGTACCAGCAATGGCCTATTGTTACCAAGCATGTCGATTCCATGGAAAGCGAGCATTGTTTCCAGTTGAGGTGATAATGAAACAATTAAATTCTAGATTCACTGTGTCTTATAACGGTGAGGAGAAAGGAATATTTAAGTGACATTAAAAATGTCTGACACTGGGAGAAAATTGAGTAATGTTTCAACAAAAACATTTCCCCTGTTGCGCAGAGTTTCTGAATCTAAACGAAAATGTCTTAAAATAATAGTGTCATTTGCAAACAATCTAGAATGTAACCCCTTTTAAAAGGTGCCTTTATTTTTTACCGTGATTAGTATTCTCAGGAAACAAAACAAGTAAATCGATTGCACAAATCAATGTAAGGTACGCATGCTTAATTCTAAGCCAAACATTACTGGATGATTTTTAGAAAATGTTTAACATACATTCATACGTGAAGGATCATGGTGGTTTAAACGTTAACGTTCTTCTACCAACTATCTCAAGGCAAGTCTATACAGGAGAAGGCTCTGGCTAAGGTCTACGGTACAGGGGTAGTTTATAAACCAGAAAGCCCAAAGGCTTATATAGTAGTTCCTAGCCATAGAAAATGTTGAGTTTTTCCTGGGAATTCTTAGGAAATTTTGCTTATCTTCCTCTAATGGCCCCAGATGAACTTTGACCACCCCCAAACAAACGGTTCTTCCTCCAACCACTGCATAAAGCACCTATGCATCAAGAATGAAATCTGTCCAAGCTTCCTACATTGAGAAATCGCAATAAAACGTTCTCAGACTTTGACCCCTGTTGACCCCAAATGACCTTTGACCTCCACCAAAGACAACATGTTTCTTTTTCTTACCATAAGGCATGCATATACCAAGTATGAAATCTATCAAAGCTTCCTACCTTGAGATACCTTGTTAAAAAGGTTTCCAGTGTTTGACTCCCATGACCCCAGATAACCTTTGACTACTACCAGACACAACAGGTTTCTTTCTCTCGACATCAAAAATCTATATACTAAATATGAAAAGTTTCGGTCATCCTTAATTCAAGATATCGTGTTTACAAGCCATTTAAAAGGTTTTCGCAGTTTAACCTCCAGTGACCTCAAATTACCTTTGGCCTCCACAAAAAATAGGGTTGTTTCTCTCAACATGACCAATCTTTATACCAAATATGTAAAGTGTCGGTCATTGCAATCTGGAGATATCGTGTTTACAAGGTTTTCAGCTTTTGACGTCTGGTGACCTCAAATGACCTTTGAATTCCACCAAAAATAGGATTCTTTCTCTTAACATACACTAAATATGAGAAGTGTCGGTCATTCCTATGTCGAGATATCGTGTTTACAAGTTAAGCGTCATATACACACATACACATACACACACACACATACACTCACATCCGACATCACCATCGCATAGATTCCTTGCCTGCCTTTCGGCAAGAAATCAACAGTGAGACAGTCGGCTTAATCGCACTTCTGGGTTCGATCACCCCAGAGTTTATTTAAACTTGTCTCATAAAGATAAGTAGAGCATATATCAAATATTCAAGGTCCATTTGCAAGCATTATTTGCATTGTTTATCCGTTTATTATGGTTGAACCTTTCGTGCATACAGGAGGTCACAATGAACATAACATTCGATTTTGAGTTAACATTATATATATATATATATATATATATATATATATATGTGTGTGTGTGTGTGTATGTAGAGTAGACTGTTTCTAGC
>WURT03030226.1:0-15317 GCA_009936505.3 Holothuria glaberrima | reverse complement strand
ACTCGACCTGGGAATCGAACCCGGGCCTCCCGCGTGAGAGTCGGATGCTCTAACCACTAGACCAAACACGCGGTCTGTGTTGCGTATAGGCCTTGCAAGAAATGTTCAGGAAACAAATGCATCTTAGCATTCTCTGTTTTTATATTTATGCTTTAGAAGAAAATAATCTTTTATTTAAATTAAGTTTCCTTACAAGCTCGTCGAGTTCAGCTTATAATTAAAGGTAATAATAGGCTATTTTGTCTGTAGCTTGCGTATATGCAGGTTTATTCAAGCTGTGCATTTTATTACCTTATAGGAGGAAGAGGATTCCTTCGCCAAGAAGAGAAACTCACATAAGAATGCGTCGATGGCCGGGATCCGGGGACTTCACAGGGAAACTTGGAGGGGGGGGGGGGACCTTGTATGCGATTTCCCAGGTTCTTTGTGTCCGTAAATTGGACATTGAAATTTACAGCACTTCAGACTCAGTATTTTTTCTCATTTACGGTTTGAAAATCTCAGGGCGGGAGGGAGGTGGGGGCGTAGCCAGCACTTCATCTTAGAGGGGGTAGATGAAATGATGACTGATCGCCGTCCTGGGGAAGGGTCTAAGGGGAGGGGGTGTTCCCTCCCCCTTTGGAAAGTTTTGCCTAACGGAGGGTGGGCTAGATGCAAAATGGTGCTACGTTTTATGCTAGATTTGAATTGAATATTTCTCCAGAAATTCCTATTTTTTAAGTAATGATTTTATTTTTTCATTTGAAATCTTCTTGAGAAAATTTTTCCATCCTCCCAGCCTACCCCCCTGAGTCGCGTAATGGACGCAGCGTCTTTAATTTGTCAAAAGGGCTTTAATTTATATACGAATCAGGAAATGTCTTGCGTAAGGGAGCGCTTTGCGCTGTACGCATGGGTTCAAAGGGCCTGCTTTGAATCCATACCTTGTTGCCTTCCTGGGCTTTACCTCCCCCTCCCTGCCCGTTCATGGTCTCCAGGGACGCTACCACTGCCTCTTCTCACTTCCACCTTCCTCCCTTTCTTCTCTTTTTTCACTTTCTCTTTATTCTTCTTCCTCTTTCCTCCTCATTTGGGGGAGATCGCCCCCATCTCCCCCTGTCTACGCCACTGGGTATGGTGTAACTTTCCTGGGCTTTTGGGAACGGAATATCAGTTATGAAATGTTTTACTAAAGAACAGGATTCAGGCAAATAGACGGGGAGGGGTTAAAATGTGTTTTATGGACAATGAAACTCATTTGCAGGCTGTGGAGTAAGGATACTATACAGAGCAGTGTCATACGTGTGTTTCGCTGTACTGTAGGCTAATTTATGACACTGCAGTTACCCTACCCAGCTGGAGATAACCTAGAAGTGCATTCCTTGAAATCCGCAATTTGCTGCTGAAAATGCTTCTTACACCACCTGATTTCAAGGGACGAATTTTTTATGAGTAGCTCGCTGCCTAGGGGGTTACAGACATCTGGAAATGGAGCAATGAAAAGTTTTCTGTCCGTTCTAGGGCATTCGAACAGTATGGTAGAGCACTGCGCGGCGTCTCCCATGTTTCTAACTCCTTCGAGCAGGAGCACAGCTTTGCGGCAAATGGCTAGGTGTTAGGAATAATCTCTCTTCCGTGCAGGTCATGATAGGAGCTATAGGCGATGAAGCCACACGCCCGTTCCATTTCCACCTGGACACTCGGAGAAAGGTGTTACGCGGGGATGGCGGCCGGTGTATCATCCAGGATGGCAGTCTTCTTAACTGGAGTTCAGAATGCTTGGTAAGCAATGCTGTCAGCATAGGTGGGGGAGCAGTGGCGGCACCAAGGGGGTATAAGGGACATTTGCCTCCAGTCACAACCTTTGCTCCCCAGATGCCCCCACTCAGCTCCTGAAGTGTAGTGCCCTGACGGGAGGAATAGCCTTTGCATTAAATGATGAATTATGAACCAAAATACACCTATTCTGAGACTAAGTTAATTTCTCAGCTGTAGATATGCTAAACCCATACAGGGCTTCCGGGGGCTTTGAGCCCTGGACCCGCACCAGGGGCCCTAGGGCGGGCCCCTGGATCCCACCCACATAATAGTATAGTAGCCTGATGGGAGGAATAGCGTAATACGTTATGAATTATTTGGAATCTTTGAATTTGATGATGCGTTATGACCCAAAATGTACCTATCCTGAGACTTAAGTTTTCACCCAGAGATATGCTAAAACCACAGAGCTTCCGGTGGCTTCGCCCCCTGCACCCCCACAAGGGTTTTTCCCCTGTACCCCACCAGGGGCCCTAAGGCGGGCCCCTGGACTACCCGCTAAAGCTTCGGGCTTCGGGCTCGATTTACGCTACGCGCGAAAATGTTTTTTCACCCAACATTTTCTTTTGCCCTCCATTTTCCCAACACTTTTAAAATCCTGGTGCCGCCGCTGTGGAGGAGGCAGGGAGAGGGAATGCGCATTTAGTGACTTTCAGAACTGTTTAAAATTTTTAACATGAGCGCGAAAGGCGTTTTTAAGGAACAATGCGGTTAGTCCCAGAAAATGGCACTTGCAAGAAGTGATAAAGGAAACCTATCGCATGTAAACATATGCACATATCACACCGACTTTCTGTGTTTATCTGACGTGGGATTGCGACATCATCCTCTATGGTGCCCCCCCATCATCAGGCCCGAATTTCCCATTGGGCCAGATGGACCAGGGCCCAGGGCCCCGAAATTCAGGGCCCCCAAATTGGAGCAGTGAAAATATAAAAATGATGGGAAAAATAAAAGATATAGATAGAGAAGGTGCCAGAGTGGGGAGAGAGTGGGGAAATGCAATGAACAATTTTCCAATACAATTATTGTCCTGTTTCAAACGGAGCCAGCCTGAGCCGTAGCGAGCGGGGATGGGGATGTCACTCCCTCCCCCCTCCCAATATTTGGTCGCCGTCGACAAATTTTCGGTCTGTCGGCCAAAAGGGGAAAGGGGAAGGAAAAGAAGAGAAGAGGAGAGGAGCAAAAGAAGAGTGAAGAAAGGAAAGGAAAGGGGAAGGAAGAGATTGAAAGGGAAGACGGAGAATAGAAGGAAAAAAAATAAAAGAGAGAGAGAGAGAGAGAGAACGGGAAAGCGCGGCCAGTCTGTTATCGGCTATTTCGATTTTCGGCTCTTCATCAAATCGGCCGATTCAAGTTGAAGGCCCGTAGTCAAATTAATCATGGATGTGACGGCCGTAACAACAGCCGTCAGTGTAATTGGACGAGTGACCGAGTCCATCGGCAGGTCGGCAACTCGGGGAAAGAAAGGGAATTAATTAAAGGCAATTCCGTATAGGCGCACATTGTCGGGTCATATGACATTCTCGAAAAACCACTTTCTGGACATTATTCCTCACCTTTATCATCACCATGGTATCAGCAGTACCCGATTATCCATGGAGAGGGTATCCTAAGCCCGTTTTCTAAACACTAACCTTGACTTCAAACCATAGGGGTTGGAAGCGGGGCTTTGGGGCGGAACTATGCTCCCGCCCCCTGAGATCCAAGGACGAAACCTCTTTTTTTGTTTCTTCGGTAAGAGATGTCAAAAATTTGCAGTAATTTACCTTAAAATTTGTCCAAAATAATGCACCAAATTGAATCTAAGGACCCTCAAATTTCTAAAAATTTCCAAAATGGAGGGGGTATTCCCCTCCCCAGGACGGCGATCCGAAACAAGGTTCAGCTTAGTCTCGAAACAGCTTCTCACGCCTGTGCTTCAAACACATTTTGCAAATTCCTGAGGATCCGATTTGCCCACAAACATCCGGAGTGGGGGGGGGGGTGGAATAATACCGCGCGGGTCTTCCCTTCACTACAAACTCAGGCGTTCAAATGCTTTTGAACACCAAAATGTAACAGATACAGAACGCATCCTGGCGTTCAAAGCATATTTTGAACGCTATAGTGTTAAGATTCTGAACACTTTTGCTCCATTTCTGCGAGCCGGAAGCCTATTTGAAAACTTAACCGTATTCGAACGCCTGACGCGTCTAGTGTTCAAATGCTGAACGCATAGCGATCAAATTCTGAACGTCAGGTTCAGCTCCTAAAGTATAGGCTAGTGGCATGACGGGAGGAAATAGCCTAACACATCAACATTATTAGGAATCTCTGCATTGGATGTTGTATATTGAACCAAATTGTACCTATCCTGAGACTAATTTTTTACCCAGAGATATGCTAAAACCTCGGAGCTTCCGGGGGCTTCGCTCCCTGGACCCCCAACAGGGGCCTTAAGGCGGGTCCTTAGACCCTAACCGCTTAAAAGTATAGTGGCCTGACGAGAGAAATAGCCTCATACATTAAAATTATTGAGAATCTTTGCAGTTGATGCGTTATGAACCAAAATATATCCATGCTGAGACTTAATTTTTCACCCAGAGATATGCTAAAACGGATCTCAGAGCTTCCGGGGCGTCGCCCCTTGGGCCCCCGCCGAGGCTTTGCCCTGGACCCCACCAGGGGCCCTAAGGCGTGCCCTTGGACCCACCCGCTAAACTCGCGCTTTGCGCGCGAATTCACCAGGTCTGTCGACGCAACATCATCTCTACATCCCCCAAAGATAACGCCTTCGCTACGCCCTTTGAGCCAGTACAATACAGTGTCTGCCGCCTGACACGAATGCTTGCAAATGTTGCAATGATCATGCCATCATGATCGCTATCAGTTTCAGCCTCTCTGGATTCAAAAGTTTACATAATTTCCATCAGCCTATCCACTGTCCTGATAGGATATCAGTGCATCACGGTACACTCGCCATCAACAGTAGTCTAGTAGAGCAGAGGTACTGCGAGCGCTCCCTTCCTGCTCAAATTATTTACAATGTGTGAATTACAATGAAATTATTATTAATACTCGTTCGTGTCGTGTACAATGCTTCGCATTTACGTTGATTCCAGTGAGATTATTGATGGTATGATAAATGACGTCGCCAAGGAAAAAGCGAGAAGGAAGAAATCTTAGGTTTCAAGTTCAATGTGCCGGAAAAAGATGGGCCCCCAGGCAGGGCTGGCCCAGGGCCTCCAGAAAGGAAAATCCGGGCCTGCCCATCATCGCCATCCTGGCGGCGTCACTGCTGGTAAGCCTGAGGTGGTGTTAAAAGGACACTTTGAAGAAATCCCCTCTTTGAAATAGTAACATTGAACCCTCTATGTTTTGCCCATGTGTAACTTTTTGGTGTGGTATTATTTTCGTTACTGAATTTTATATTCCTGCAACAAACCTATAATTGTGCAATATTTGTGGTCTCAAAAATTGGGACGGATCCTTTTTGAGAGAAACGAGATGAGATTAAATGGTTTAATGTGACGGACTAGCCGCCTCAAGATGGTCAGCTGTCACTTTCTTAGTTTTGCCCAAGGGTGTACAAGATCAGGCAAAGAGGTGAGTATGAAGACGCAATTGATAGGCACAACCGGACTTATTGCACAGCCCCTTGCATTTGCAACACTGGGAGCATAACATACCCCACCTAGACAACGTAACGGTGGGGTTTTTAAAACAGTTTTTTCTCAGTCAGTGTAACATCAGTGACGTTTCAGGTAATGTTTCATGCGACTATTTATGCCCTCTGACTTAAAGTTCTGTGTGAATTCCAAGAAACGATTCATTTAGCTTCTCCAACGAATTGTGCGTAATTAGTATTACATAAATTCATTTTTATTTCATTTAATAACTGAAGTAGGCCTACACAACAACTCAGTTGTTTGTATTTTGAAGAGACCATGCTACCCCTAACACTGTTACAATAACAAAACTCGTAGCCTAAAGCAGAGCCATCGGAAAACTTCTTAGAGGCGGGGGTGGGGGTGCTGATACTTTGCAGTTCCTAGTTTTTCGTAGACAGATACTTTTGCCGTTGTCAGGCAAATTTAATATGTTTGAAGAAAAAAGTCAGCTGAAAATGATTGGGGATAGGCTGTGACCACTCCCACAGCCTCGGCCCCGACGGCCCTGTGCGATAAGTCTTTTCTTTGCCTTTTCAAAATCTTTACAATTGAATTATTTTAGCTACATTAGCTTCAACCCATCTGGCTATTTCAACGATAAGTAATGTTTTTGTTCAATGGATGAACCCAAACTACGAGGAGGGAAGAACGTAAAAGTAACTTCACGACTCCAGTATAATCTTGGTTACATCATAATATCACAAACTTCACCAGCAAACCTGAAAAATTGGGTAGGCCTATTCAGTTCATCGGTTAAACTGATGGGGGAGGAGGTATTAGACAGGCCTACTCAGTGGCGTAGCCAGAGATTTCTGTGTGGGGGTGGGGGCTGGAGGACTGATGGATCTCTAAATGGGAGGGCTGGTATATGTTCTACTGATATTTTTCAACATATCTCCGATCACTAGTGGGGTAGAGGCTGCAGGGGCCCTGAGATTTCGTGAGAGGACTGGAGCCCCCAAGCTCCCGTAGCTACATCACCGGGCCTACTTGCTCTTAGGGTAGCCGTGTGAAGTACTGAGGGGGTATGTCACGGGTACGAGACTTGGAAAGATGCCATACCATGCCACAGACAAAAGACTTTCAGTAGATAAAAATAATTTCTAAACAATTCAAACATATTTTAAAACACTCCTTGGCATGTTAACCTCTTTATATAAATAAAATTTTCTCAAATGAAGGATATTATACCCCCTGTCTGTAGAAGACATTTCTCCCCTTAAACCGCCAATGGGAGATACATTCATATTTAAAGAGAATATTCAACACATGACCAGAGCAAAGTTTTTTTTTCCAAAGATAGCACCATGTTGCATGTAAGCCGCCTTGCATGAACAAAAGTTTTGCAAAGGGAAGAAAAGACCATGGAAAGACCAGTTGCACGGGATGATAGAAGAATCACCCGTCGGTCGCCAAGTATCATAGAAATTCCACTATGGATAAACCTAAACGGTCGAATGTCTTCAGTGCGGAAAGTGGCGTGCTTACTTAACTTTCTAAAGGAAAATATTATCCATGTGGTGCAGAAAAAAGTACCTTTACACAGCATGATATGGATAAAAAGTTCTACTTAGTTCAGGATAAAGAAGCTGGCTAACCTTATCTTCAAGAGATCAGCTTGTCACAGAAAAGAAATTCACCGCATTATAGCAAAACAATTAGGCTACTTTTTCAACCATCATATTTTGGGGAAGGAAAGCTTTTGACAGGGTGTAGTGGTGAGTACGATCCAAATGGATGAACAATTATAGAAGCTGTATTATATACACAAAGTACTGTAGAGCGGGAAGTTTCCGCGGGGCTAATTTTTTGCCATTCTGAACCTTTTACACATGTATGCGGAGTGAAGAATTCGCTGTTGCACCTGTAAGGATCAACCAGTGTAGTCTTGTATAGAGTATCGAAAGTATTTTCGGGGGTTTTAAATTCGCGATTAGCTACTTGGTAGCGAAAAGCGCGAAAATTAATCCAGGGTGGGGCCAGCGGGAGCCGGGGATGCCCCACGTCGGGTAAGGCTGCCACATGAGGAATTTTCCAATTTCGTCGGGGAGCCCTAATCTGTACAATAAAATATGTAATCCCAATTATAAACGATCTTTATAGCTTTATCTTTATAACGAGCTTTATCGGGCAGATTCTTCAACAAAGACCCAACATTTTCCAATTTTCCTTAAAAAAAACCAAAGTTTTCAAATTTTCTTCCATGAGAATCCAAATTTTTCAAATTTTCTGCAATAAAACTCCCAAATTTTCAATATTTTGTAGTAAAAGCCCCCCAAAAAATTTCGCGCGCAGAAAACTTTGCGTTCTTCATCCTTTTGACCTCTGTCGGGGCTTCGGGTTGCTGGCTCCCTCTGTCGGGGAGCTTGGCCCCCTTTCTGGCAAATCCTGTCGCCACCCCTGAATTAAACCCCCCGTGAAAAATTCCCAGCACTCTGCAGATATTTCCCGGAGTTCAAGGGAGGCCCAATAGTCATCGCACTTTCGAACTATAACTGTTACGAAGTTCAAGTCTCATTTAATAGTAGAAACGGACATATACACTTCAAGTCTCCAGCAACAATATCCTGAGTGCTTAGCGAGAGTGACGAGGACTTATCAAGTCGAAATACGAGCTTTAATGTCCACTTCACTTGACTACTTATGGAGGGCCTGTCGGTAACAGGGTATGAGTTCAATAAATTGGATTAAAGCGCTTGGTCACTATTGACATGTGTTGGTACATCAGCTGGCCTTCGGTGCAATTGAAATAGTTGCCTCATTATACTTATTGGACAATCGGAATGGTGGGTGCTAGCAACATTTTTTTTAATCGGTTTGGCAAATTATAGACCATGTTATACGCTGTAGTGCATAGTGTTTGACGTACCCACCAATGTCTATTATCTGGATTTTTTATCCTTTGCCCCCCTCTCCTTCATAGGAGCCCATGATTAAGATGAATTAAACCTTTTATAAGGGAAGGGAAATCGAAAAAAGCTGTGCTACTGTGAACAAAAGGAGAAACTGTCAAATTGACTAGTGAGTTACTTGTTATTATACAATGATAACAATATCCCGTTGGCAATTTTGCGGTGTCTGTATCAGTTATCATGGAAAAAGTTGTTAATGAATAGGAAAAGTGCCATTATGAGGATAAGATTTACATTTTCACAACGGCAATCTCCATCTTAATTTATAACACAGGGATCTGTGCATGGGTAGGGCCAAATATTAGTAGCTAAATATATTATGAATAGAGACAAACTCGCTTGGACCAATGCAACAAGTGGATCCTTCAGTTTCTTCGTAAGACACTAATCCTGTCGAAATATCTGCATCAGTGCATTTAAAGGGCCATCACCCAAATATATTTGGGGATCTCTGGATATCTCTGTATAGAATTTTTCATTGCACTTAAATCGACATAATTTAAACAACAGTGTCACTCTGATTGGTCAGTGGTGCCTCATTCGGATTAGTAGTGCAAGCTATAGTTCACGCACACTAGTGTATGGAATGTGAGTATAGTCTTGAGCAATTTAAAGTCAACACAGGCTACAGAAGCTTTGTCTGGAAGGTGCAGAGGAAGGTGCAGAGGAAGGTGCAGAGGAAGGTGCAGAGGAAGGTGCAGAGGACACTTTTTTATGTCGGCTTTAGGAGATGGAGGAGGGGAATTTAATTATCTGGGGCAAAGTTTCTTACACTTTAAGGAAGCCGTGTGTCCACTTCATATCACACTGAACACAATATGTAGACAACGAGTGAACACCAATGCAATGCTACACTATTGAAGTATAAGCGTACCTGTAAATCCACCCCTTCCAAAAAAATACATAAATAAGTAAATAAATTAATAAGTAAATAAATAAATAAATAAATAAAATAAAAAAAAAATAGAAAAAATAAAAATAAATAAAAATCATAGGCCTATATTCCACGAACAGCCTTACATGAACATGCAAGTTGTGGGATCTCTTTTCTACCGTTCGGTTCATGTAGGTGTGGACAAATTTACTTTTTAGCTAGTGTATAGCTTGGGCCATGATTTTGAATAAACCTGTGTCACAAGGGTAATGGTAAAGGAAAAACAATGAATTCGTTGTGGCATATTTTGTGGTTGTTACTTATGCATGAAACGATAAGACGTGACTTTCACTTTAACCAGGACTAAGGTCTGTCGCATTAGCAGGATAAAATTCGTCCAAAAACGATGAGGAGATGACAGGAATTTGTCAATTTTTCAAGTTAAAACCTGTCATACTAAGCCTCATAGCAATACAAGTTGTATCTTGTCAATATTACAATTCGCGCGTTCACAGTGTATTAGGGTGGGTGTATGACTACACTGACACCCTGTTATGTGTATACCTAACTGATACAAGTGAAAACAGCTATAGAAAGGGGTATGGAAAAGAGTATTGACGTGATATGGTTAAAATATGAAAGATTATTTGAGATTTCCAGACATGACTCATTCCTTGTAAATGTTGCTACATAATATATTTCCGTCTGAAGTCGTGTGGGGCTTTTCTCCAATAAAGCAAGACTCCCGAACAGCAGATTCTTTTTGTCAGACCCACTTCACGGTAGGGATATGACTGAACAAGGAATATGCTGTACAATCTGCTACGTAGGCAGCTATGACCCCTCCGGAAGGGACATAAATATGAGTGAACAGGGCTGTAGCCAGGGCGAATCATGACACCGTCTAAGTGGAGCACCAAGTGGCGTGCCTCTAGATAGTTTACACCCTGGCGGACCCATCCTTTTTCCCCTATGAGAATGGGTGTTGTTCTGGGTGGAGGTTGCTAAGGGAAACGGGTATATGTAAGGCCTGGCTCAGGTAAAAAAGATAGTGCTATCGTTGACAAAGCTTTGAACTGATTTTGTCTTTACAAATTGTTATTATTTAGGTATATTGTCCTAGTTTTTTGCTGAGCGTAAGGCAAGAGGTGCTACGAGGAGGGGACGACGCCACTAATCTTTGAGAATTTTTTGTCCATGTGAGGTGGCTTGGATGCATAATGGTGCTTTTGCAGAGTTTCGTAAAGCGTTGAATTGATTATATGTTTAGGAATCTTCATTATTTAGCAATTTTTCTTTCGGTAGGGTGTAATGGAAGCGGAAGTTGCCTAAGGGAAGGAATGCACCTCACTCTTTGAGAAATTTTTCTTGTTCGAAGGTTTCGTTGATCCAAAATGGTGATATCTTTGGTAAAATGATCACACAATTTGAAATTTTACTTCTTTTATTTATTTTTTTTTGGCTGTGGCATGGCACCCCCACAATAGTGGTGGCCGGTTCGGGCTGCTCCCTCCTAGTTCGCCTCCGGGGGAGCCACTATCGGCTGGCGCGTAGCCGTAGCGAAGGGCTTGCAAGAAATGTTCAATCAAACTGCCTCCCGTATGGGAGGAAATTGTACATTTTAGACCTTGCAAGTTATTTTAAACATTATGTTTAGATTTCATGCATTAGGAACAAACTTAGATTTGGTTTAAATTTAAAGTTACCTTAGTTTTCAAGCTCATTGAGTTGAGCTTATAGGTAGCAATAAGCTATCTTATCTTAAGCTCGCTTGTATGTCGGTGTATTTAAGCTGTGCATCTTGTAGGAGAAAGAGGGCTGCTTTTTCAGGAAGAGAAACCCAAATAAGAATGCGTCCATGGTGGAGGTCCGGGGACCTCCCAAGTAAAATTTTCGGAAAGAAGGAACCCTTACATGCAAGTTCCCAGGTTCTTTGAGCCTTAAAATCAGAAATAGGGCAGTCAAATTTTCAGCCTTCCAGTAATTTTTTTCTCGCGTAGACCAACTTTCATTTAAGGTTTAAAAATCTCGGGGGGGGGGGTTGCCCCCCTTGCGTCCTGCAGGTTACGGCCCTGGTGACAAGCCTCCTGAACCAGAGAGAAGCACGTCAGCGACGTCAAAGCCCATAGTCAGATGGTCAGAGCCTGGTTATGTACCTGTATATAGTGTACTCAATTTCAATATAGCAAACTCCTATTCGGATGAAAGAGGCGGTTAAGTTTCAACATATTCATGGAAGACTTCTATCTTTGTCCTTCTCTAATGACCTTACTTTACCAATTGAAGTAAACAGCCCATGCTAGACAAGTACATTCTCGAAGTCTGCAAAGCAGGTGCAATCACCTTGTCAGCTGAAATTTGCTGGCTGTAGCTCTAAGCATGCTGGATACACTTACTATATCGTAAGATTTCTCACTGAATGTTAAATTGAGACAGGGAGTAAAGCAAATGGCAAGACTTTAAAACATTGTTCTCAAGATGGTACTGCTATGATGCAGAAATATAGCAAGATTAAAATTCTAAGGTATGATCAGCGGAAAGACTGCGTACC
Organism: Holothuria glaberrima; assembly: GCA_009936505.3. Lineage (NCBI taxonomy): Eukaryota > Metazoa > Echinodermata > Holothuroidea > Aspidochirotida > Holothuriidae > Holothuria > Holothuria glaberrima. The sequence goes on along the minus strand of WURT03030226.1, from coordinate 3,530 downwards.
GGTATTTAAAATCGTGTACAGAAACGCGAAAAGGTGTTTGCTTGCTTTACAAACAGAAGCTCACAGTCTTTTGGGTAAGCTCTGTTTTTTTCTTGATAGAAAATTACTTGAAAATTTCCTATTGCTTTAGCCTTTCAGTGGTCTAGTCAAAAGCTTTTTAACAAGCAAAGTGTCAAATTAGACGTCGAATTACAAAACAGGTGCATTCGACAAAAGTAAAGAAGGTTAGTCCAATTACAGGGAAATATTGCGTTTATTTAACAGAAACTTTTCATATTTTTATACCAATGTTAACAGATACAGACTGATAGACAATTCAAAATAAGGCAGTATCGTAGCTTTGTTTTTAAGTAAGTTTTTCACAGGAAGAAATTCGGTTATTTGTTTCACAAAAAATAATTTGTTTGCCCAAACTTTCAAAAATTCAAATGATGCACCATCCTCTTGTAATGCATAATATTTTGAGGAGATAAAGCTATTGCTAGAGTTTGTTGGTGAGACTGAACGGTTTAATAACGATTAAAGATATTTTCTTCGTATGCCATGTTGATTCATTTTAAACGCAACATTTCCCTTTAGGTGTAAGATGTAAACTCCGTTATCAGTAGAGTTATTTTTTGAACTGTTACTCATCTTGCCTCAGAAAACTACCATCGATAGGAATATCCCATCAGCAACTCCCTGGTTTTACTTTAGGGCAGAGTGGTCGGTACCTCAGGGGAGCTGGCGGGTCTTGGGAGGGCTACAGCTTCAGGTCTTTCCAAAGTAAAGTTTTTACTCCAAAATTATCACCATTTTCTCCTCAAGTTTAGTCCTCCAAATCTTAACAACCTTGTAAATTCCTTGTTTTCTAATAAGATATTATTTGCGAGGGGGATGAATAATATTTGCCCAAGCAAAACCTCAGGGAGGCCCAGAAAATTGCCCTAGTTTGTCAAATATTCCCGATAAATTGAATTGCCCCAACTCCAGTTAGTTAGATGAGGTTTTACGGCCCATTTTCTAACCAACCAGTTTCCAACTCCAGTGGGTGGCAGCTCGTGGCCCTTGGCTCGTGCACCAATGGTTTAGGGCTTCCTTTACGTCCATGAGCATTTAAACTCCCTTTGGCTCCATATGGGATAACTTAGTTGAGGCTTGTTTTCTTTATTGTTTGTTGTCGGCACTGCAGTAAGCGTTATTCGACCGTCTCTCTTATCCTTTGCGAAAGAAAGTTTTGGTGCGTACATAAATTTTACGTCGGATGTAATATTTTATTATTCAACTGTTTACCGTTTTGAAATCATTTAGTACATGAAGCCTATTGTCATCAACCAGACACTAATGATTGCTAAGGAGTAAATTATTTTCACATTTTATGCACATATAGTAATGCTAGGATAATGTTAGTATTGTAATTCTTTATCTCAGCAGACGATAATCATATGATACTGAAAAATATCTCCTGAGAAACCTTCAGAGACATCCTGAAACAACAACAGTTTATGGAATCTTGCACAAGAGAACTTTAAAAAATGTAACTGCAGGCAATTCGAGGGAGGCAATTGCTCAACAATTTAGTCCACACTGATACTTGAATGGGTCTATGTCATCCCTCCAACCGGGGAGATGATATTATGTATCACCTCCCTGCTCCACCTTACATAGGAATATGCCTATAGTTCTAAATACAATTGGTGACTGCGCTCTGATTGACATACATTCAAACAATAACATTACTCCGATTTGTCTTTCACTGATGACTTGTTCAAATCACTCAGTAATTAATACCCAGACATGTCACACACACACACACACACACACAACCTGTGGGCATAAAGCCTTGACTAATTTAAACTCACTATAGGATATTCCTTTCTTGTCAGGGAGGTGCACTTGACACTGAGGTATTCAGTTTGAAGTTGGAGGAAAGGCTAGTCGGGAAAAGTTTTTCTGTTTTGGGTGACAATTGTTGCCCTTCAAGGTGAGACAAACCCCTCCCACTGTGATGGTTATCATGATCGTGAAGACGATTGACATGATACACCCCACGTGGTCAAAAGAATGATGGGGTATAATAACAGCTTTTTAGAGCAGTCAATACAGTAAATAGACTGGTGAAGAGCATTTCGTTCCTGGGTACCTTACCCGTGAGTCTATATATGATTCCAAGTTCGCCGTAACTTTGTAATAGGTAAAAGTCATACGCCAGTAATGGATTTACGGTCGGAGGAGAAATGGACAAGGGACAGAGTAACTTAGGCGAATTGTTTTATTTGCGTCTTATATTTCTATTTTTCAGAGGCCTCGTATACCGTGAGTCATGTTACTCACACTAGCTGCAATCTTTGGTTTCGCGGCGGTATGCACCGCATTTGCCACCTCCCTCGGTTTCTTGCGAACAAAGGTAACTCACGCAAGTGATAACTGCACGGGATTTTGTACACGACTCAATAGGTTTTGCAGTTGTGCAAAAGACACATGCTTACGGTCAAACCGAGAAATGGAAGGTTATCATGTCATATGTTTGTCCTCAGATGATTCAGATGCAGCAGTGCCGCTGAACAGCTGTCCATTACGTCATCAACAGCTCCCTAGCAATGTGTCTTCATCAATCATCAGCCACAGAGAACTGTTTCAGCTGGTAAAGAGTCACACTCGTATGAGTAAACTCCGATTTAACTCCAGGCACATGGACGTAGGATCGAAAGAACAACTCGAATTCGAAATGGAGTATATTCTGAAAGGAACTGTCGACCGGTGTTTTGTGCAACCTGGTGTGCTCAGCGATTCAGATTACTGCTTACATTCTAATCCAACACCTGATATTTTTCATCTTGATATAGTTCATTACTAAAAGGAAGAGAAAGGAAGAGATTTTTCATGCTAAGCGAGAATAGAGATGGTTCAGTTTATATCAATTTCATTTCCAAAGTTTTCTAGGGTATTTTCTTTTACTTGGACCACCTGAATCTGGAGTATCCTATGGAACTACTCGCAAATGACCTTTGTAAAACTAGGAAGTTTAGATAGTTGAGGTGTCGGCAGGGACTCTGGTCGGAACACCCGAATCATTTCAACTCAATACATGAAGCCAAAGCCAGATTTCACCTCTTCCTGAGTCATTCTAGGCAAGGCCTACGTATTTATAAGTCAGCAAATGAGGATTACCATAACAAGATGTTCAGGTACACACCTATGCATTTTACAAAAGTAGTGCATCATCGTAAAAGCTGTCAAGCCTGTCACAATGTGTGTAGACTTAAAATGATGGGAGTTGTACCGTTGGTGATTCATAGTGACGAAAACAGTGGGTGTGGGGGTGAAGACAGGTGAGATATTAAATGTTGTACAGTATAGTATTTTACGACGGTCCCAAGGAGGTGGAATCGTACTATCAGCCATTACTGTACCTTGAAAAATAGTCAGTATGGTATAAAACATGTTCCTCATTTAAGCAGCCAACTTCTTGTTTTTTTTTGTTTTTTATGCCTTTGGTTTTTATTTTTTGTTTTGTACTTTTGTTTTTTGTAATTTTAATATAGTGCAGC
>WURT03030215.1:3813-13955 GCA_009936505.3 Holothuria glaberrima | reverse complement strand
CAGTGGTCTATAAAACTGTTGTATGATGAATCAAACTTGAGATCAAGTACAACTATTTTATGATACATAGCCCACATTTCCCCATCATGAAAGTTGGGAGTAGCTGAGGCACAAATTTTTGTAAGGTTGAGTATTTTTTTTTTTTTGGTTTCGTGGGGTGGAGTGAGGGGTATTGAGGTTGGAGGGACATGACCCAAAAGGAGGACAGGATGACCTACTGGTTTCCTTGTTTGTAGGTTAAAGGATTATTTAAAGTGCACCCACATCTGAATTACTCTTGTTGTATAATCCATTAAAGCATTCTCCTGCTTCAAGCCCCAGCAGCATAAATGATTGATCATTCTGCAAAAATGAAGTGTGAGGAAGGGGACATCTCCAACTTTTGTTTGTTCCTTCTATTTCTTTGTAGACATTGCAAATGGATTCATAGCATCGCAGTACACAATTTAAAGTTAAGATTATTTATCAATGCACACCTGTCCCTTATGGATTTGCATTTCTTTTCATTCCTTTGGCTTGTCTCTTTAACCTCTAGAGATGCAGTTGTGCTATTCAGGCCACCCAAACTAAACAGTAAAATGGAAGACAACTCTGTGAAATTTGATGGTCCCATTAAGAAGTTTAAACTTGAAAAGTTTATTAAAGAGAATGCGTAAGTATGGAATTCTTTTCAGTAAAAATGATTTTTTAGTTTACATAAATCTTATCTTAGTGTTTGTTTCCTCTCTTTTATGTACCGTACCCTTTTCAGGTCTTAGCTTGTGTTTAATTGTTTGTATTGGTTGTAAGAGCTCTTGCTTTCAATCAGTTACCATTGCATATCTACAATCAGGCAAAGGTAATAAAGTAAAGTATAGTCTTCAACGAAAGTCTTTTCCGGTACCTAACCATTCGGCCAGATATTTGTTGACCAACTTGCCTGAATGAATATATCTATTTGACCAACCTATGTCTGTACTGTGTGAAGATGTGGTATACAATTTCTGTATCTTACTGAGTGGGTTTGGCTTAAAGAATATCATGGACTCGAGTAATCTGTCTTGTACTGTGCGTAGGTGTGGTGCTCAATGTCTGCATCTTAATGAGTGGGTGTGGCTTACAGACAAAAAAATGTTAGCACAGATTTATCATCATAGTGTAAGTGCCAAACAGCTGTGTTTCGGCTAAAGTCCTTGATTTCGTCACCTTAGATGGATTATCCTGTAAGGAAAATAATCGTCTGCAAGAAATTCTGGCATATTTCTAGCTGCCTGTCTGTGTAGATCATGGGTTTAAAGCATTTTCTGCACCACAAATGCTATATTTTACTTTATATAACACCTTTCCTGTACATCTGATTGGAGGGTTGGTTGTCACATGCCATGGGTTATGTACAATTAAATTTTGACCAAAATCTATGATTTAGGAAGTCACGTGTTATATAAAACAAATAGTGAATGTTTTTCATTTGGGCGATAGTATGAATAATTTCATTCTTTGAAAGATTGAACGTTCTATTCAACTCAGCTTTCCCTCGTTGAATAGGTCATTCAATCTTTCAACTCATGAAATTATTCATACTATCTCACTTATAACATTCATTATTTTTATATTAATTGTGGTCCATTCTAGGGCAGGTCATATTTTGAAGGTTCAGTTTTAAATTAAATTTTGTGAGATGTGAAATTCATGTGTTACTGTGTGCACTTGAGCAGATAAGGTACAAAGCAAGATATCACAATTACGTTTTTCTTTTTCCATTATGAAATTTTTCACAGGAACGGTTTGTGTGGACATCTAACATCAGATAACAGTGATCAGTTTAAGAAGCCACTAGTGACAGTTTACTTTGATGTAGACTTTAAAAGGAATGCTAAAGGTGGGTGCTGCTGATATTCACTCTCACTGATTGGTGTAATAAATGTTTTAAAAACTTTCCAAGATTTGTGTATGTCTAAATATTCCACTAGAAAACTGTGGTTGTGGAATTGGGGAGGGGGAAGGGGTCTACTTTGATGTAGACTTTAAAGGAATGCTAAAGGTGGGTGCTTCTGAGATTCACTCTCACTGATTGGTGTAATAAATGTTTTAAAAACTTCCATGATTTGTATATGTCTAAATGTTCAATTAGAAAACTGTGGTTGTTAAATTGGGGAATGGTAGGGGTAGAGTGGGTGATGGGAATTGCCTGGTCATGAATGGTTTTGCAGTTTACCAGCTTAAGCATATGTAGAGGATGTAGTAGTGAATCTTGACTGAGACAAAGTAAATAGGCAAGGACTGTTGGTTTGGTTAAGAATTGTGTGTTGGGAGGCAAAAGTAATACCTCAATGCTTCTAGAATGTTCCTTTGAATTCTCTGAAATAATGACGTTGATTTCTTTTGTTTGCCACAGGTACTAACTACTGGAGAAACAGGTAGTTCTACAATTTTAAATTCAGTAGAAAAGATGATATATCAGTATGTGCATTAGTATTTAGGTAGTTAGTGAGATGAGATTTAACTACACACCAACACATATGTGTTATATAGTGTCAACTAGATAAAAAAAGTGCAGTTCAGTAACGGTTTCATATAGGGTTCAAGTTCATTTTCAAGTACGATTCAAATACGGTGAAAGTCCTTCCCTTTAGTCGCCTCTTACGACAGGCAGTGAATACCGTGGGCATATTCTACAACCTACAGCCCACAGGTGGTGCATTAGTACTCAGTTGCATGGCAGTTTTGAATGTATATTCAATTTAAAAACTTTTAGAAACCCTGTGGCTGCACATTAAAAACTGATGCACTTTGCACATAGATACCAATTTGATGAGGTTGTGTTGCAGAATGATGGCAGTAAGATAATGTTGTGTAGCAGAATGATGGTATGATATTAGGTCATGTAGCTGAATGAGATATGGTACTTAACAAATAATTTCCTGTGTGTCAAAGAAAGTATACAGTACCCATAATTGGGTGACACATGTACCAAGCAATGGTAGACATAATTAAGACTGTTAAGTATGAAGCATGATGTCCCTTCTTTTAAACACCTCAAATGAAAACAAATACCATTTGCTGTGCATGCTGCATACATTGTAAAGGTAACGGTAAAAGTTTGTCTGGGTGGTTTGAGAGCTTTGAGCAAGTCAGCTAACATCCAAACTGATACCAGTTTGGTCTTGTGTTGTCCAAGCACAATGCTTCGTCAGTTGTGGGTGGTCCTGGTTGTATCCAGAGCAACAAGTGGGCGGTTTTGACATCCAAAGCCAGAGTGACGCAAATCTTTTATACATAGCCTTGGCATTGTGATGTAATCGTGTGGCTCCTGTGATGACTGATCACAGGGTGGTTCTTTGGGTTCATTGTGTACACAACGCTTTCTAACTTCCCAAATCCTGTATTAGTTGAATTTTACAAAAGAGGGAATGCTTAAAGTCTACATGTCTGTATGTCGGCCTACCATCTGTTACATGCAAAAATAGTGAGCACTATCTATTGCACTGTACATGTACTTCACTCTACACATGACATTTAACATTGATAACAGTGTTCGCAAATTCAGTTTGATTTCAAGTGTCACTACACAGATTAGTTTGTTACTAGTAAGCAGTACAGAGAGAGAGGTGAGAGGCTGCAAGAAGCATCATATATTTTTATTTGAGAGTATTGTATGGTGATAATGTAACACGCACCTCCCATGTACCAGTCAGTCTGTTGTTCTCAATATCATTTGACTTTTGTTAAACCCCTCCCTTCATCAGAGGTTACCCCCACCCCAGTATGGTATTGTTTAAACAGATCTCAATTTCATGGACTGAATTAACCATTTCATTCATTAAATCTCACAGAGTCATGAAAGTTGCCAAACAGCAAACAGAGGAAATCTTCTTCGCTGTAGCCAACACGGCTGACTTTTCCAGAGAGTTGGATGAGTATGGCCTGGATTCCCAACAAAAGGATAAGCCACAAGTTTCAATAACCGGGAAGAAAGGAGAGAAATATAAGATGGAAGATACATTCTCGTAAGTCAACTTAACAATAGGTATATATAGATAATGTGCTGGTTAGTTAACAGGCCTCGATTTTAAAAAAAATTAATGGTCGTCCATTGGACAACCTGTCCACTGTTTTGGTTGTCCAAAAGAAAATTTATGCATGAACTTTGGTTGTCCAATGGACAACTAACCCAACATTTTTCGGTTGTCCGTCATAAATTTTGGTCTTCATGGGCGACTGGACGACTGCTAAAATCAAGCCCTGGTTAACATAGTGATCCTTTCAACTCTTCTTTAAATTTAGGGTTAAAACGGTCAAGAAAAGGTACAAATATTGTGTTTGTTTAACCTTCTGTTTCCTCTGAAGTCTCGGGCAGAATTGCTCAAAGAAAGAATATTTTACAAAAAGATGTGATCTGAACAAGGTGTAAATAAAGCCTGTACATAGTGCAGCGGATTTGTACATTCATATGGCAAGCAAAATGCTACAGCTTCCACATGCTGTATAGCCAATGAAAAAAGTGCTACATTTTTTGAGTTGATTTTTCTTTGAGTATGTATCATTTGTGCATTGTTGTGTGAGTGTATATGTGAATTTTTATAGCATAGTCTCTACTCAAACTGAGTACTCATCGAAGGTCAAATTCCGAAAACCATGTCTGTACAATATTTCAAGGCAGGAACATAAATACCATATGTTGCAGGTCAATGCCTTATATTGAGTAGGTCAACCTGTACTTAGTTTTTTTTTTTTTTTTTTGGTGGAGGTCAAAGGACATCTGAGGTCACTGGTGATAAAACCCAAGCAAGGAAGCCTTCATACTTAAGGAAAACCATCCTTTCATTTGGAACATTTGGGGCATGAACATTGCAAATTCTAAAAGAAAAATTGTAAACACTGCAGAGTACAGATATGCAACTACCATTAGTATTATATTTCACATCCGATGCAACAAAAAAAAAAATCTTTTACTAAAAGCAATGCAAACTCCCCCAGAGAGGTTACTTGCAATTGGTGAAAAAACAACCTGACCACCCCAATTATCCTTAATGCTTGAAGTCACTAAAAGAAGAAAGTCTCCTGCAAGAGAAGAATGTCTACATGTAACAGCTTGCCACATTATATTATTTTGGAACTCTTCATATTGTCTCTTAAGCTTTTCAAATTATGTGAGGCTACATTTCAGTTTAGATGTGTGCGATTAACCATAAGAAGTACAAGAAGTAGAAAAAGATCCATAAATAATTAGTGTTAAAGAAAGTACCTGCTGAAAAATTCCACTTCATGTTTACTTACAAACTCTGGATGGTCAGAGGCAATGTGGTAGACCTAGTCCAGGAGGAAAGGGAAACTTTGGTCACATGACTTCTTAACTTAAGAACACAAGGATAAGATGACACTTTCATGTTTGGATGTGCCTCGACAGCATGTTCAATCAATGCTTTTATAGCTTGAAATATTTCTTGGTACACCCTTTAGCACAAAACTCCTCTGTGAAGATTTGTGTCATTTTAATATATTCCAAAGGCTCCTCAAGAGGGAGCTGTACACGAGAATGGGAACCTTCCTTCTTGGTTTGGAGAGAGGTGCTCTTCCTTTTAGCTCAATAAACCTCTCGATCCTTTCAATCGGACATGTTTTCATTCACTGGGACCGAAACTGAGCACAAGCTGGAGGGTTGCTTTTATGCACCTGACGAATTAGTTGCGTCCCCCTGTCTCTGGGCTGTGAGGGAGGTACATTTCCATTTGTATTGTAACTCACTTTGATCCCAGGCATCCCACCGTGAGGTGGAAGGACACGAGTTGGGGGGTTGCTCGGATTCTCCTTGGGAGTCATATAAATCCTCCTGGCTTTGAGTTTGAGTTTCTAAGTTCTGTTCACCACCGTCTGAGAGGCCTCATCTGAAAATTCATGTGAACCTTGTGTGTCCATTATTGTGGTCACCTTTTCACTTGCTTCAACTAGGGAAACAGAAATATTACCTTCAACTGAGCTAAGGGATGGCAAAGAGTCCATATCCTCACCACTTGTATCAAGATTGACACCTTTGTCCTTTCCAGGTTTGGGGTCACTGCTGCTACTAGCTACCCATCATAAGGGGTCTGTTTAATTACAATGGCAAATGAAACTGAGCAGTCCCTGTAGCTGTGTTCGGTTGCATCACGATCAGTACATCTTATGTGTGAGTTGCAGTCTTTCGCAGAATGACCAAGAACTCATTGAAGACATTTCACCCCCTGACAATCTGTAGCATCGTGTCCTTTCGCTCCACACTTTAAACAAGTGCGGGGTTGACCCCTATATCTAATCCAACAGTTCTGCCCGCCAGGGGATAAAGAGGAAGGAATGTCCACTTGTAGTTCATCCAGGTACTGCCTTATTCCATTAAATACTTCTGTATATTTTAGTATGGTAACAACCAGAAGTAACCTGTCCATACTTCCTCCAACACATGACAAACCTTGATGTCCTCCAACACATGACAAACCTTGATGTCCTCCAATTCATGAGGCACATGCAATACAGTCACCACTATTGCAGAACTGCTACAGGCTTTAACGGTATAACCACGCCCAGATGATAAAACAGGATAAAATTTCCTTCTCAAACTATCAGATTTGAACGTCGCATCATATAAAGGGTTAGGTAATTCACAGCAAGCAAATCTTTAGTAGGATCCACTCCATTTTCTTTCAAAATGTTGAAAACATGATTTCCACCAATTTCAAACTTAAGCTGTACAGAGGCTTCGCGGTTTAGCGTGGCCATCTTGAACTCCAACAGTTTGACTACTTTAAACCAAAATGAGAAAAGACTCACTGCTGAGTCTCTGGGGGACTTGAACTCAGTAACTAAGAATTCGAAGTCAAGCGCCTTACCAACTGACCTACAACAATAACAGAATCAGTTGGAAGAAATTAATACTTAATACTCTGCTAGTATAGAGCTGTGTGACATATGAGTAATAAGGATGGGAGGGGGGGGGGGTTAATAGTGGGAAGCTGGTGCAAACACCCCTATTCGTCCACATCCGTGGTATTAGTACCGTGATTTATATTGCCTGAAACACACCCAGATGATGTTGTTTCAATGCATGAATGTTATACATTTTATCTGCTTGGCCTGTAAATGTTTCTTTGATTGCCCTATGAATGACATCCAAAAGGGGTAGGTTCTTCCATCGCAGAAATTTTCAATTTCTTCGGGAGACATATAGTCATATTAGTAGGTTTGATAAAATGTGTCAACCCTACCTATGCTGGGGTAGCACCAGGATTTAAGTGACAGGGATTCAAGCTCCCTGACGTGGGAATGTAGCCTGAAGCCCTGACAAGGGCGATGGGTTGCTGATAGGCTGGGGAGAGCAAAATTTTAGCTCCCATTTTGGGTTGTAATTAGTAAAATTTGGCAGATTTATTACAGGATTTGCCCTCATTTAATAAAGCAAAAGATCAAGTGAATCACACAAACTTACTGACCATTATGAGGTACTTCATATTTTGTCATGTCCCAACGAACTTGAAAAATTTACCTGACCATGTGGAATCCTTCCCCAACGCAGGACTTGGGCCCTGCCCCCACCTGGCATTACCCTTGTCCTGACGACAATCAGTCTCCCCAACTTTCTTTTATTGATCTCAGGAGCACAAATCCCCCAGTACAAACACAAAATTTGTTGGTGCCCTTCCCACACTGTAGAGTACTTGCTTATGTTCGACTTTTAGATGCTACAAGTTATCAAAAGCCTTCAAACAGACCAAAATCAAGCACCTGAATTAATGGGGACTGATTGTTGCTACATGCACTAGCTGAAGGTTAAAAAAGTGCTACGACTTCTTTCCAAATCTTTACCGTCACAATATGGTAAGTTACATATCTACTGACGGCCACCTAGTCAGTTGTTTTGTGATTGGTAACCCACCTGACGAAACCTTTTGCATTCAAGCATGTATCAAGTGAGAAGCCTAGATACTCTGTATCAAGAGGAAGTTTGGTATTTATTTTGGTGGGGGTCAAAGGTCATCTGTGGTCCCTAGAGGTGAAAGTCTGAAAATGTTAATATACAATATCTCAAGTAGGAATCATAGATACTACACTTCGCATACATGGTATGTGGATGCATCACATTAATCAATATAGTGGTCCATAAATGTACACTTTAGGAGCCAGTTTATGATAAAAAGTCTAGTGAAGTGACATTGAAGCCTCAATGCATTTTTGCATGCTGGTAATTTCTGTGCCAGCTGATAGGCTGCTTCTTCCACCAAGTATTGCTGAAGCAATGTCAGTTCTTGTTGCAATGGACTGGTACTGACAGGCATAGCCTAAACCAGTACTAGTAAGGTAGTTGGTTCTTTGGGGTGGTGTATTCCCTACAACTGCCTAAAAGTATTTTGATATGCATCCACTTTGATTATAATACTATTCTCAGGTGCTAGCATCTTTGACATGGTCAAGTGGTTAGAGCATCCGACTTACAGCCGGAAGGTCGGGGTTCTTCTCCTTGCCAGATCATACCAAAGACTTCAAAAATGGAACCTACTGCCATTTTGCTTGGTGCTCAGCATAATCAATGGAGTAGGGAAAACAAGCCAGTGAGCCACAACTGGACAAAAGGCCGTGGCCGGCACGACTTAAACCATTTGGTTACAAAGTGAGCCGTAAAACCTCATCCAGCTAACTACTTAAACATGAAAATATATTTTTCTTAATTTTATTTATGGAGACCATAATTATGCCACCTGTCATTTTACATTTTTTTTTTTTGTAGGGTAGATACCCTAGCTGCCTTTGTTTCTAAATTTTTGGCTGGAGAGGCTGAACAGTACTTGAAGAGTGAAGGTGTACCTGAGTCTAATGATGGTCCAGTCAAGGTATAGTCAGACTGTTTCTTCATTGCATATTCATTGCTTTTGTGCTTGTTAGGATACCATCACAGTCCCTAGTTAAAGAATTTCAGAGTTACTTCATAACCCCTGCAGTCAATCAAAGCATTGCATTGGGGTTCCATCACAGTTCCAGCTTCAGAATCCCACAGTTACCCCATACCCTTTCAGTCAATCGAATCATTGTATAAACAGTGTTCTCCACAGGTCCAAATTTTGTCCGGGGGCTTGTCACTGATTTGGCAGATAACGCCGATTGCCGTCCTGGGGCAGGGGTCTGTGGGGATGGGGATCCCCTCCCCCTTTCGCAAATTTTTTGCTCCCGTAAGGTGGGCTTAATGCAAAATGGTGCGACATGTGGTACTAAATTTGAATTGTGAACAATTCAAATGTTACCAAAAATGGTGAAAGCAATAATTTTTTATCCGGGCGGCAATTTTAAGACCGGGGGCTGACGCACGCTCTGTAGATTGTGTCTGGGCGGCGCACCCGGACTAAACGGCTAGTGGAGAACACTGATAAGGATATCATCACAGTCCCTAGTTAAAGAATCCCAGAGTTACTTCATACCCCTGCAGTCAATCAATGTATTGGGGTTCCATAACAGTCCCAGTTACAGAATCCCACAGTTTACCCCATACCCTTTCAGTCAACCAAATCATTGTATAAGGATACTATCAAAGTCCCTTATTACAAAATCTCACAGTTACCATCATAATCTATCAGTTAATCAAATAAGTGTGTTAGGATACCATCACAGTCCTTAGTTGCAGATCCCAACAGGTTCTACCATACCCCCTATCAGTCGATCAAACCATTGTATTACAGTACCATCAATACTACCACAGCCATGGAAGCAACATCCCACAACTACCCCATACCCCATCAGTCAATTAAATATATGTATTTTGATGTCATCATGGTCCCTAGTTACAAAATCTCACAGCTACCCCCATACCCTACTAGTCAATCAAATCAATGTGTTATGACAGCATCAAAGTCCCCTGTTACAAAATTCTCCTTGTACCCCGTACCCCCCCCCCCCACCACCTCCCCCACACCTCATCAGTCAGTCAAGTCATTGCCATTTTGTAGAGTAAACATTGATGTTCGACTCAGATGAAGTTGCATATCATTGTGGTGCAACATCCATTTCTTAGAGGTTGAGCTATTCTTGTGTTGATTAAAAATAAGTCAAGCAAATATATTCACATCAATCATCTGTATAAGATGTAAAATATAATTCTGTTATGTAGTTTTCTGGAGACCTAGGTTTCTCTGAACTTAAAGATG
>WURT03030214.1:23262-34410 GCA_009936505.3 Holothuria glaberrima | reverse complement strand
CCTGCCAGTCTTCCCAGTTTTGTCAGGTTCGGAGGGAGCTTTCCTTCTCTAGAACTAAAAAGCCTCGAAATGTTAAGTATAAACGGGTCCAGTCTATAGCCTGTTATCACCTGCCTGACAATGTTGTAGAGGTATGAATTCAACATATGAAATCGATAGCCTAAATTCGTTCCAAATTTATTTTGTTATGTCTATCAAATGTGTGATGAGTAAGTATACTTTTTGACAAAGTATTGACCATATTTAGTGTTATGAAAACAAAAACTTGGTCAGAGCTTTTTTGAAGCATAATAAGGCGTTAACAAAGTCATTTTTACGTGTACTCATATCTGCATACGGTCGTTTTAGAATCTATCACTTTTGTCTGCCGGAATTTTCTTCGATACTCTACGTCACTTAAATTATGCAAGAAAGAAGTGAGTAGCGTATCTTATACTCAAAGTTTCAAAATTAATACGTAACAAATATCTTGCATGAGGATCCTGTGAAAATCATGACTATCTAGAGAGATAAATTTCGATGATTTACATAGAAATCATTGCAGTAGCCTTGCAAAGTCAGATTCACGTCCACTAAAGTGCTTCCCGGTCCCTTTAAGTTTTCTTTTCGCCCTTTCTCCATCTTACTGCCTTTGGCGCCTCCAACAATTAAACTGTCCAAGGCCCAGGTCAGTGTTCCCACACTCTAAATTCGTTTTCCCTGAAATGGAATCCAAAATTTTCTGAAATCGCCACGGTATTTCCTGCAATTTTCAATAAAGTTTTTTTTTTAAGATACTTTAATTGCTGGTCCAGAATTTCACCTTTTCAAGCCACATGCCTCAACAAACCCCTACACCAACATCTACACTTTTGTATTTTAATAACTTCTCACTTCCAATGAGCTCCCTCTCTTCTTTCAAAATTCCAAATTTCCCGAAATTATCCCCCTTCCTGGAAATTTCCCGAATACCTGATAGATTTCCAGAAGTTCGGGTAATTTTGGGAAGAGTGGAAACACTGGCCCGGTATGAACTGCTGAAGAAACTGTGCAGCTTGTTTACCAACCTTTTCCAGACAACTGACTGAGTTATCGACTGTTGCACTATGAGAATCCACTCTGTTGGGCATTTCTGTTGAACCATGCTGCTATGCAACAAACGTCACATTTCACTGATTTGTACATATTATTGACCAATCACAGTGGCTCAGTTACAGAAAGAGGTAGACTACAGTTTGAATTTGCCTTGTTTTTGAGACAATGAATTTAGGGCTGCTGCCTTAATATTTTGAAGACTGACGAGAGTTACCTTTTCACATGCATACACTATTTAATATTCCTAAAGACTAAGCATGTGTATGAGAAAATTAGTCGATACGTTTTTCTTGAGAGGAGAGGGTGAAACAATTGATGTGCATGACCACTTGTATCGTCTTCGTCATCGTGATTGATTGTGATCTCTATGTTATGGTAATTGTCATCGTCATCGTCATCGTCACCGTAATTATCATCGTCATCGCATCGTCATGGTCATCGTCATCGTCATGGCCATCGTCGTCATCGTCATCGCCATCGTTATGGCCCTCATCGTTATCGTCATCGCATCGCCATCATCACGCCATCGTCATGACCATCATAATCATCATCGTCGTTGTCATAACTATCATTTCCATTATTAGGCCTGGTGGGTAACACTGACCAAGCTATGACCAGCAACCAACTAGTCAGAATTTCACCTAGTTTGATATATGTAAACAAAATACGCAATAATCAGCCCATATGGGGTCTTCCTCTTTTCTTCCGACCATGTAGGCCCGTGCATTGAAGCGGATACAACGAACGGTTTAGTAGTCAGCTCTCGCAATTACCCCAGCCACTACAAGAACAACGAAAAATGTCATTACGTCATTATTGCCGAAAGTAACTCCTTGATCAAGTTGACCTTTAATGGCATGGACATAGAAGATGATGATGTGTGCTCTTATGATAAACTTCGGGTGAGTAAAGACCTTTTTCTTCTTCCTGTTAGCAACAGCAGCAAAAAAAAAAAAACAACCAAACAAAAAAAAAAAAAAAATAAAAAAAAAAAACAAAAAAAAACCCGTCACGTTGTAGATGCGAAATGACCAAGCAAAAGACGTCTCGTAGTAGTGCCACTGGGGCTCGTGTTGCCCCCATTGCATCTATCTTGTATTAGTTGCACTCAGTGTACGTTTGAAAGGTTTCCACTACACCTGCGGCATACAGAGTAGCTTAAAGGGCATAAGCAGTCGCCCCAAATTTATGTTGAAACAACAGCTAAATCCCACAGATTTCTTCTTATTTCTCTTCCAAGTACTTTTTATGATATTTCAGGGCTTAAAGACAGATTTGCATCACCCCAAGTATGACTTTTACTTGGGAGTAAGCAAAAGTCTCAGTTGGTGACTACTTGACATAAGAGATACAAAATTCAAAAGATGCAGGAGCAGCTCATATTACACAGCACGCACAGGGAGTGTTTGATTACACATTAGGGCCTCTTATACTCACCAGGATATGGCCTTAAGCAACAAACTATGTTTGTGTCTGCACAAGGAGAAGCTAAAAACAATTATGGGCGGGGCTTACCACCAAGTAAAAGTCATACTTGGGGTGATGCAAATCCATCTTTAAATTTTGCATATTCAAGGTAAACCAAGGAGTTTCTACTCGTATATTTCATAATTTAGTGAGAAAAATATTGTCACATGATTCTCAAGAGCCATTCGTGAAAAAGGGTAGACTACTACACTAATTCAAACTGGGGTAACTGAATTTTCCCTTTAAATACGCACTACGACACAACCAAGAAGTGTGCCAGTGTACTCAACATATAAAGTCTCTCCATATTTTCTCCAACATGACGGTGCAAACGAAACCCAGACGTCACGTGAAGTGATGTTTTCATGTATACCTCGCCGTAAGGAAGCAAAACGTGAAGAAACTCACTTCAAAAAAAAAAAAAAAAAAAAAAACGTGGAGGACCAATCAGGCCAGTCAGGGATACAAATACTTATCTGATATGAATGTGCACATAGTAACGAATTTGAGGCCAATGGGAAACGTGGATGGAGAACAAGCTCCCCTTGTTACCAAAACAACGTATCTTTTTCGTTGAATCCAATCCTTAAGGAGAAGTCAAGCACAAGAAAGGATGATAGCATTTGCTCCAAACCCTTCTGAAAGCCTCACACCTTTTATCGTGGATAAACATTGAAAATGTTCCGGATTAGTTTGTTAGAGCAAAATTTAACGTCACTGTTCACTGCGACTCAAACCTTGTATGATGTCAGTGTTATTAGTTGAACGCGTCAGGTGAACCATAGTCTTCTTCATACATATGTGTATTTAGACTCGAAGCTTCACCTAGCGCAGGAGTATCCGTGATGACGACGGCGGAGCTCCCAGGTGGAGTGTTCTTTTCAGCCAGTCTAGAACGAGACTTCGCACGCCGGGTCGTTGGGTTGGTCATAATCAGTTGAGTTATCCCTTGGGGACGTATATCCTCAAGGGAGCAGAACTCTTTTGGCCCAGTATTTGTTTGGTTGTTCGCCCCTTGGCTCTTCGCCAGAGAGTCGAGGGGACTTTTGAAAAAAAGACTCGAAGTTCCACCTTCATTGGAAGTGCAAATCAGAACAAAATGCTACCTGGCGTCGGGCAGGGTTACCCTAACTATGCCATCAGACTTACGTCACTAGTTAATTGCAGACTGTAATGATTACGTCACGCATACAAAAGAACATGGGAACTGGATGAAAAACAATAGAATAGTAGCGCTAGTGCTTAGCAGGCACTCCATTTGACATAGCGCCGGTTTTCATACTCCCAGTTACCATCATGCATTGCAATCATTAAAGTCTGCCATTCTTTGATACTTTCCTCAAAACTTTTTAAAGTTTCCCATTAAACCGACATTGTGATGTAAATATTGTTCCACACATAGCCGTAAATATCGCGGAGGAAGGAGAGGCAGTTACCAGGCTCCCACAGAAATTTTCAACGTAAATTTGAATTATAGTTATTTTTTAAATATTCGGTTATTGAAAGTGCCGACAGATTGTTTAGATGGAGCTTGTGGGGCACGGAAAGTGCATTTTTCAGCAAGATGGGAAATTTTTTGGTATTTTTTATATTGGTACATTTAAACGCCAACTGACACTGGCGTACCGTTTAGACTGTTTCTCCCTCCCTTAAAGTTTATGCTTACTGCCATGGTTCCACATTAGAAAGTTAAACAATTCTGGATTTTTTTTTACCTCAAAATGCACTATAGTTTTCTACGAGAGTACGAGGTGGAGGCTGGGACTTTCTTGGCCAAAAGAGCTAAGTAATCCTCCACTCCCCATTAGTGAGTCGTATACGCCTATGTAGTGAACAACTGAAGATGCAAATTTTAGAGTGGTTCAGTTTTGTCAGCAGTGACGGCTCGAAATGTGAGTATTTCTATCAATCCCCAGGCGCCTGACTTTCTTCACCGGCCATAGTCTTTAGCGACTTGGGTGCTTTTTCGGGAGGGGGATGAACACCTTTTCTGTCCGAGAAAAAATGCCTATATTTTTTCAATTATATGTCCCAAGAAACGCCTTCGCCCGAACTTGGGGTCGGCTACCCCATCCCTTTTTCCTACGCTTTGCTCATATCACAAAGACTACATTTTTTTTTACTAAAGTAACCCTGTAAAAACTACAAGACTTATGCAAATTTATGGTGTTTCTTTTCTAGACCTTTTTAAATATACATAATATCGTGCTGAAAATATAGGCACATGACCTCCTACATCTGTACATGAAATTGTCTGTTTGTTCCCTATGTCAGGTATATGATGGTGGCTCTTTCGATGATCCTTTAATCGCTACTTTATGTGGAAGTACTATTCCGGCTCCGATCACCAGTTCAACAAACGAAATGCTTCTTGAATTTATATCCGATTACTCGGTCACAAGACCAGGATTCCAGGCCACTGTCACTTACATCCAGCAACAATTATCTTCAACCGAGGGGCCAGCAACCAAGGGGCCAACAACCAAGGGGCCAGCAACTAAGGGACCAACAACCGAGAGGCCAACAACCAAGGGGCCAACAACCAAGGAGCCAACAACAGAGAAGAAAACAACCAAGGGGCCAACAACCAAGGGGCCAACAACCAAGGAGCCAACGACCGAGAAGCCAACAACCAAGGTGCCAACAACCAAGGGGCCAACAACCAAGGAGCCAACAACCGAGAAGCCAACAACCAAGGGGCCAACAACCAAGGTGCCATCAACCGAGAAGCCAACAACCAAGGGGCCAACAACCAAGGGGCCAATAACCGAGGGGTAGACAACTGATTACGTCCAGGACGGTAAATCTAAGTAAATGTAATGGGTGGGTTTTTCCAACCCACCAATTTGCATTGTTTTTCTCTTACATTTTCTAATTTCTTCGTTTTCGTTTAAATCAATAACAATGTGTAATTTTCATAATTTGTTTTTTCGATAACATCACCAGTTACCAAGCATCTCGTTTTGGCAGCAACGTAATGAATATTCAAAGATTTTTGTCAGTCACGTGGATTAGTAATAGTTAGATATAGAGAGACTGAACGCAGGCCCACGGAGGCGCCCATTGAAAATTTTCCCGAGATAGAAGAGGCCTGTACGTTTAACTTCTGAAATTATAAGTGTGGTAAATATATAGTTCGCAAAGAACAAGGTATACCCCTCGGAGCGGACTCTGATTGCCCAGCTCCTCTGCTTCCCATGCCGTACAGGCACTGCGTGTTTGGTCTAGTGGTAGAGCATCCCCCTCGATTCCCAGGTCGAGTCATACCAAAGACTTTAAGAAATGGAACCTGCCGTTGTGCGTGATGCTCCGCATAAGCAATGGAGTAAGGGAAAACAAGCCAGTGAGCCACAAATGGAAAAAAGGCCGCGGCCGGTTCGACTTGAACCAATCGGTTGGAAACTGGGCCGTTAAACCTCATCTAATTAACTAACTAACCCATGCCGTACAGCTGCTACGTCGGCAAAGGACAAGCAAGCCACTATGGCAGCATGGTGACTTCAATAGTAGAGAATTAGCACTGGGCAATGAAACTACAATGCGGGAGGTGTCTAAGGCAGTAAATGAGACTGAAGGCGGGGCTCAGACTAAACAATGTTGAGATAACATGAATCAAGAGGATACAAATCTACCTTTTGAATGTATTGTTTACCATACCAAGAAGCACTTAAGTTACAGCACGCACCCCCCCCCCCATTATTACCTATGTTAATGCGCCATTGTGTCAGTTCGTTCCCCTTCACAAATATCACCAAGAGGAGACATTGGGATAACTGTTTGATATGATACCAAATGGGAGGGGTCTTTTGTCCCTTCACTTTCAAAATGGATTAAATGGGATGTCATTGGTACCAAAATGGGGGTCAATTGAAGAAAGTTTGGAAAAGATTGTGGGCTTAGAAGCTGGTGGACGTAGATACCGTATTTACAGTGAGTGATAAGCCTTGGTAAGGTACTAGGTTTGAGCTCACCTAGCGAAAAATCTTCACGGTCATTGTATGGCATATTGAAAGTGTCATAGATGGTCCCACTCGTCAGCTTTCTTGCTAGGGGAAGCTTGTTTACCTGAAGAAAAGTTCTGCAAGGTTTTAAAGACCTCTGTACCTTTGGGTTAGTTAGTTAGATGAGGTTTTACGGCCCAGTTTTTAACCAATTGGTTTAAGTCGAGCCGGCCACGGCCTTTTTTCCAGTTGTGGCTCACTGGCTTGTTTTCTCTACTCCATTGCTTATGTTGAGCACCAAGCACAAAGGCAGTAGATTCCATTTTTTAAGTCTTCGGTATGACCCGGCCTTTACCTTTGGGAATTAGTGTGCAAGTCAATGGAGGGTCCGGGGGTGCGCTACGTGAAAGCTTTTGGGGAAGGCTGTTCAATTCCTGCCAACGGTTATCGAGATAATGAGAGTTGAACTTATCACATTTGCTTCTCAATGTTCACATAAATATAAAATCATATCCCACCGTTGACAAATTCAACTTGGTTGTGCTCATAACTTGCATCCTCTTTAATTCCCCGTCCCTCCTTCATGGTTTAAAGAGTGTGAAAATATTTAAGCATAAGGTAGCACACAGCCTACTTAATTCTAAAGTTTCACGCAAGAGGGGCCGTTTCATTTCCACACATCATAGGCGTATTGGAAGAAAGAAGGGGCTGTTCCCCCAATACAAATTCTCGCGATTAGCTAAAAGTCATGGCATTTGTTTTGCCCATGCAGTAAACAACGTGTCAGTGACCTGAAATAGGTATTCGACATTTTCTTTTACGGATGGAGGTGTCATCCTAGATCCCTGCTTCATTGCCGCCCGTCCCCTCCTATCTCGAGGGTCTCGAGAAAAGACAAAAAGATAGACAAGGAATTTTTCTGTTAGTTTCGTCTCTGCATGTATTTCCTCGATTATTAGTAGATACTTTCATGTTCCATACGTAGAAAGACATATACTATGAACACTGTACAGATATATACAACCCAGTGACATGTTTAGGTGAAAATTCCTATTGGCACCTGTAAAAATGCCAAGCAGGTTTGAATCAGTATTATACTGATAATTTATCATTTACCTATTTGAATCAACAAAGCCAACAAGTACCAACAGGTAACTAACATGACATTAACGGGTTCCTCTTGACAGCTTGAAAACTGCTCAGATCCAGGTGAAATTTGCTGGTGTTTTTAAGCACTTGCATGTTTAAAGGCAATAGGCAGTGGCCCCAAAATTGCTTTGAAATATAAGCAACCTCTTGCAAATCTTCTCTAATTTGCATAACAAGTAATTCCGAAGATGCTTTTCAACATAACTATTACAAACAGAAGGTACTGAAAGGAGTTGTTCTCCATGAATTTAACAATTCAGTAAGAAACATAGGCTACTGTCACATGATTGAAAACTATTCATGAATCAAGATGATAGAGTATACTAATTCCGATTGGGGTGACTGCATTTTCCTGCGCAGACCACAGGTCAGAGTCGTCATCTTACCCCGAGTCATGTGACTGTGGTTGTTTGGTTGTGTCAAGGAAGACAAAATGGACTTAGAGAAAATACCTGAAAAGACCTAAGATTAAGAACTTCGTTACTTCGATTAGCAATGGAATATCTCATTATGCAATGACTTTAAATATGTAAATATTTCATCGAAATTAAAAATAAGTTTCAATATTTTGGCTTTGTTAATAGATTTATTAACATGGAAGTCATTGTAGACAATTTTAGAAAATATTATGTTATAGTTTCAGTTCTTATTTCAAAAATCTTTTCGAAAGTTTCCGATGTAGAAGTCTTTCCCCGGCGTCACCGTATCTCTTTGTTTGTTGGACCTAAAAGGGATTTGCCAGGGACTTCAAAAATGCAGAAAAATGTTCTGTGTTTAGAGGCGAAAACCACATCTCAATAGCATGTAACGTTTGAAAGGTACCGTGCAAAATTTCGAAGAAATGTATCTTCTTCTGGAGGTACAATGTATTATGTAGTATTATATTTCTTTATGATATTAACACCGCTGTAGGGAATAGTTAACAACTGTTTGCTATACCCTATACATATTAGCATATGCTGGATTTTTATGCTATAGATCTACATGGAAAGATATATAAAATTCCAACGGTGTAAATTTCAAGGACAAACGGGACATTCAATTATAAAGAAAAACAGAAGGATTGAGTCAATGTGCACACTTTTCATAATATACTCTGTGCTCTTGAAGAGAACTAGACGTATTTTTTACAAAAGGCACCAATCCGTTAAACAAGATATCTCGAGTTAGGAAGAGAGTATTGCTACAGGGTTTGAGGCCATGAATTGGAATTGTTTTCTTTTCACATGAGACCCTTGTGAAATGCCACTGGAATATGCCTTTAAATCTTTAAACTTTTACCGTGTTACATATGGTAGTAATCGGAATTATGTTGATGTCACGTGAAAAATCTATTTTTATTTGTTTTCAACTTTAACTATAACAGTAAACAAAGCATTTTACTCATCTTTGACTTTTTGACTTAAAGAAAGCTTACGTAAGCTATGTAACTGATTTTTAAGTTTTCAAAAAAATACGACGAAATGCCACGTCACATTTTCACTGAAAAATTATATATATACAAAAACAGAACAGTATTCAGATCGTATGGCCTGGTTGACGGCATACATTTCATTTACCCTGTAAAATACCATAAACTTTCTGAAGATTGTGTAACCAATAGTAAGCCATGTGCATTGTAACATGGAAGTAATATCTCAAAGTAGCCTAGTACTTCCATGATTTGAAATAAATGTCTTTTTGTTTAATGAAATAATAAATTAACTAATAAAAAACAAAATGAAGTGTACTTTTTTAACAATTTTCCATTATATTATTATAAGATCTGTCACGGTATCTGATCAGATTTCACCTAACAACACGCTGGGATTTAGTAACCCCATGTCATCTCTTTGAAATAATTTTAAGACATAAAAGTAACTCGTACTTTAGACAGTTGTGGCGGTCCAGCTTGCCCGCACGTACCCTGTGGAGCGGACTCTGCTTGCTAAGCTCCTCGCCTTCCGAAGCCACATGACCTGAACAAGGAATATACCGTATAGCCTGCTACGTAGGCAAGCCCGCACGGTGAAAAATGTTTATTCGGAGCAGACAGTCCACAACCTGACAACGATCAATAATGTCCTTGGACTATCCTTTCTATCAGTCTATATATGAAGTTAACTGTGGAACAGCTTCCTAGCTTTTCCCTTCGGAAAAGGGTTGGTTTCGAGTTGCTCACTCATTTCCAGCTGCAAGTAGGTGTGAGGGGGTTGTTGTTAAGAATGCCACGTGGGTAGGTCAGTGAGCGCATGGGCACTAACTCTACTGTCCTTAAGTTATAACAATTTATATACGATTCTGATCATTTGTAGGTTTTTGAGATTGCACTTCAGATTGGACACTCTCTGAGTTGCTCTCTTTACGTAAGAAAATTTGTTTTTACTCAAAATTTCTATCCCGACCAGAAGACAAAAATCTACCTCTATATTTTTGTGAAAGAAAAGATCGCGGAGACCACAAAAAACTGAGTCCGGTTTCGGGTGGTCTAGGTTTGGTGCCAGTTAAGGGTGGTCTGTCCACACCTTGAGTACACAATATATTCCACTGAAAAAATCCTAACCCCCTGTCTACCCCCTCATAATAACAGCTCTTTATAATTGACCTTCCATAAACTGCTATAAACTATTCATCCTTAAGCCGAACGCACACGGACGACAGAAAACGCGGAACACGAGACAGAAAACGCGGAACACGAGACAGAAAGCACGTTGCGTGTTTTCGCGAAACAAGCACTGCTTGATTCGCGAAACAAGTGTTTAGCTAAACATGTGTTTCGGACGAAACCGCTAATTTTGGTTTTCTCCTCCAACGCACACGGACGTCAGCGCATACACGTGTTTTCTGTTTCGGTTTCGTGTTTCTGTCATCCGTGTGCGTTCGGGTTTATATTAAGTGTCTTGCTTTAGACGGACCCACACGGATCAAAGGATGAGTATATATTTGATTTTAGGCCAAAATTGTGGGAGTTATTTATCAGGGCTCTGTCCAAGTTAAGTATCAGTAAACCAGATTCCTACCAATTTCGACAAGAGTTTGCATCACCCCAGTCCCTGGCAGTTTCAGTTCCACCGGCCGCATTTCTGGGCCAATTCTGGATCTGTCTCGAGTTAAGTCTGTTTACAATGTAGCATACCCCACATGGTTTCGTACTCTTTAGTTTGTACAGCTAATCAATCGGTCTATTGTTAGGAGTCGGTTTGATGTGCCGCGAACAGCAATTTAGTTGGCGGGTTGTGACAGACCATTCATACCCAAGACTCTTCTGTAATCAGATAATAAAACAATAGGGCTTCCTGTAATTTTCATATACCTAGTTCCATCCCATTCCGATTTCAGTACCTGCCACCATGGGCCAATTTGGAGTATCTTTAGAAAGGACTCGAGTCCGAAATTGAGTCCAAGTTCGGCCTAGGCATTACAGTCCGGTAATTTAAAATGATAGAGACAGGAAGGGTGAAACAATTTTCCGGGGGAGACTGCAAACCCTTTACCCAGGAAGGGACATTCAACTGAAGGTGGCCTATCTCTCATCTGG
>WURT03030214.1:3905-23162 GCA_009936505.3 Holothuria glaberrima | reverse complement strand
TTGGCCTTTATGTGGCCAGTCTCTCGTCCGGTTGGCCTTTATGTGGCCGATCTCTCATCTGTTTGGCCTTTATGTGGCCAATCTCTCATCTGTTTGGCCTTTATGTGGCCAATCTCTCATCTGTTTGGCCTTTATGTGGCCTATCTCTCATCTGGTTGGCCTTTATGTGGCCAGTCTCTCGTCCGGTTGGCCTTTATGTGGCCGATCTCTCATCTGTTTGGCCTTTATGTGGACAATCTCCCATCTGTTTGGCCTTTACACCAATTTCTGAAGTTTACATCTATTTGAAAATCTAGACGTTGTAGCACGCCATGCAAAATTATTTTTTCGTCATGAAATATAAACTACTTAAACTGACAAAAATTTTGACCGTTATTGAAATAAAACAGTATCATAACCTATTCCTTCTTTCGTCGTTGTTCATTAGCTTTCCTTTCACTTTCAATTATTATATACGTACGTTACTATGGTAGGAACTCCTTGTATTGCTAAGACTACCTCTAAAGATCCCCGCGGACCACAAATCACGAGGATGAGAAAGTGAGTATGATTCCGAACTATCCATATGACAGAAGGAAATAACTTACATAATTGTTAATACCAAATGTCAAACGACAGATTAAGCAACGTCACATTAACACCCGATACAAATTAATCACCGTAAATGGCATGTCAAATTATAACATTGTGTCATGTTCGCTAGACCATTGATCATAATATGCACAGATCACTCAGTGCGCATCATGTCAGGAACGGATTGGTTCTATTAGAACATAAAGATATCATGGAAATGCAGAGTCGGTTGAACTGAAGTATGTAATGCACTGCTGTTCCTCCCCACTCAGCCGCATTACCGGTACTCAAATAAACCTTGGTTCATCTTATGGACTGATGTCCAACTTCACCTGACACTCCAAACATCACAGCGAAAGATACTCCCACGCACCTGTCACTCGGAGGAGGTCTTCACTTTCTATGATGTTGTTAAAGCTCAACTCGAGTCATTTGTATCAGGCATGAGCTTTCGGTATCGACTCATACCATTGGCTGAGCGTAGTTTCGTCTGGGATCAGCTATGCCACCCATCATGGTGGCGGTGGGGTCATACCCAAACTGTGTGTGTCCAGCTGCCCTACCCATGTATCCAGCGGTTAATCCATTTGAACAATACCTGGCTGCGGTAGGGTCACGCATATAGGCGACCTCACGAGAATAAGGGGTCGGGCGACCACTCGACCGAAAGTAACAACTAGGTCCATAGCTGTACTGATTGTCTGAGGGCGGTGCGTATGCCGTGTAACTGTCTGTTGCACATGCTCCGTTTGTTATCGAGCATGGGTTGGGTAGTTCTGTGTAGGAGGGGTTAGGATTCAATAAAGGAGGTGGCGGAAGTACTCCTGACTGCGTCATTGAACAGCTGGTATTAATGGCGTCAACGGTGGTCAAGGAAGGTGGCGTATGTGATGTACAACTTGTGCTGACCGACTTCTCATCTGAAAAATACCAAAAGTCAAATATTCGTTCGAGTTGACTTGTAAGAATTAAATGAAGCCTACGAACGTAGATATATATTTACTTCAAGATTAGATACATTCCTTAGTATTGTAGGCTCTTTCACAAGACTGCCAGCTCTGGGTGCATCGGTGCTATGCTAGCTGGCTAACTTTTCCATTGCAACGGTAAAACCCCCACTAGTTATAGAGAGTGGCTACGTCAGGTTCTACATGACCACACCGACAGTTCTGACCCTGTGCGCTGTCAGTATAGAAAAGTGGGGTTGGCTAACTTTAAAACCACACTTACAGTTCTATAAGGTGTTAGTTTTTTTCATATGGTTATCACATCTGGGCGATGGCACAAGGCGATTCCAGTCAAACACCCCCACCCTAATTTTCATTATGCCACCTTCCTTATTTTTGTCGTATGGTCACGTTCAGTTATAGAAGCTTGTAATGGATTCATGGAACGACCCCACCAAACACAAACTGTGTCCATGTAAACTGAGGGCCGACTTCGGCCCAGAATCGTAATTTATGACTTGGGGTAGTTGTTTTATGACGCGAAGGGACCACAGATGTGGAGGAAGTATATGGCCTATAAATTACACCTTCGCGTCGGGTGGGTAGCCAACTTAACAATTTAGATCAAATTTGGTTTCTTTCAAAAAGCCCGAGAACCGTCGGTTGTTCTTGGATGAACAACCCAACTAACTCTGGCCTGGTCTGGGATCCAACCTCAACCTCCCACCCGGTTGCTTAGCTTTATTGCTTCAAAGCCACTGCAAGTCTTTGTCCACTCGACCACGATAGTACTCGGTCACACCACCCGAGCAGAGAGAAGCATTGACCCAAGCAAAGTTTTTACACTTAAGGCCGATTCATACTTCAGTATAGCGCTATAAAGATATGTAAGCTCTTCAACTATGAGCTAGTCAGTGACAGGCCCTAAAGAGCAAGTAATGGCCATACAAGGCTCTTAAAGCTTTAACGCGTGAAATTGTGGAAGTATGAACTGGCCTAAACAAGCCATTCTCTTTCCCTCTCTCTCTCTCTCACACACACATAATTAGTGATGAACCTTTTGTTGGATGCAGCAAATCTGGGAAATCTTTAACTAGGGAATTGTTGTGCTATTCTCCAAGCCAATATACAAATGGTGACTCCCATAAGTAAAGGAAGCCTGTAGCACTTATAGCTTGTGGTAAAGGCTGCCAAGTGTCAACACGAAAAAAAGCTGCAACAGACATTCTTTTTCAGTTTTTTGCCTTATTTCCCTGTATACACCTTGTACATTGACGTCACGAGAAGACATTTTGGCGGAAAGACAATGAAGCACATTGTACGCACGACGTAGACTTTGCACGAGCGTATCCGACCGGTAAACAAATAAGCTGCCTGCATTTGTTGGGGGAAGTTTTTATGATAGGCGCTTCCTTTACTGGGGGCGCTCTTTCTATTGTGTGACGTCACATGCATAAGGTCTATAGAATCTGCTCCAGACTTACCACACAATTAAATCTGTTTCTTACACTGTTAGGAAGCACTTATATGAATACTAATTAGTTTAAGTTAATTTGTGAACTATATGCTTTGTGGTTAAAGATGATGAAAAAGGCCGTCGTGAAGAGATTTCGAAAAAACACTGTCGTAAGTACATGTGATAAAGTAAGCGTATGAGCCAGGGAGACGAACCGACCATGCGCCGAAGATAGGGAAACCTCTTTCTCGGGCAGATAACTAAAAAGTCGAGATTTTTTGCTGAAGAGAAGACTTTTCTCGGACAAAATGGCTCAGCCCGCAGGAATAGTATTTCTTCCGGTATAAGCCACTGAATAATGTACAATGGACATACTCAGATTTACGACATGGGCAGACAAAAAAGGGTAGTCAATCGAGCATTGACCACAAACACAATTGACCTGCTTCTAAATGCCAAAAATTTTTTTCACACCTGCGGATAACTTTTCTAAAACAGACCTCTTTAGAAGGAATATTTAAGCCCCAAAATATTTCTTACACTTGAAATAGGGGCCTACTAACACGCGCGTGCAGTTTGGTAAATTTGCATGCAATTCGTATGCATGGTTCTAAAGACATTTAACCCGATTTAAACTTGGAAGTTACCTGGGAGACATAACAGATACACATAATAAATTTTGCCTTCAACCCTCCCTCAAATGGGCAGCTTTAGAACGACTTCGAAAATGCCGCCATCTAAAATGATTTAGAAGATGGATACGCTGCTAATTAAACTCGTGCTACAAGATGAAAGATTAGTTGTTTTTTGTCAGCATCCTTCTTATCAGTTCTGCTTCAACCATGAAAAGATACGAAACCTTTTGTTACCTTTCAAATTTTAGCGGACTCGTTTAATTTTATCTAAGCAGACTTAAGTTATCCCATATGTCAGCGCTACATAATTCATACGAAGCATAAAGCTGTTGAAACCTTTTGGACTGTACATAGATAGCATAGGTAGCATATTCTTTAAGGGTCTAAGAAGCGCGACAAAGTGGTGGCGCTGTACCGCTATATACAACTTCGACTTAGTTTACAAAATCTTCGTTTACAGAAACATTCGTTATTGCTGGCCCTACGAATATCTAAACATCGACCTATGTTGATACACCTCTGTCATGTACAACTGTTTCAGAGATGATTCCTTGACAAAAAACAAGTAGATCTACTGATCTAGTTTATTATTTTTTCAACAAAGAAACACAAATGACAAATGTTAACATTAAATTTATGACAATATAGGAGGAGAAGTACATGTCATGAAATGTAGAATGGTGTTTAGTGTGTACTTGAAAATTTGGGGAGCTAAATTGTTGGGAGAACAACTATAGAGTTGCATTTATCAAGTTCATATTTATGCCTCGACCTGGGTAGATTCTTCTGCCTCGTACCTACTGACATCAAACTTTGCCTGAGACCTGTCCTAGGCCTGTTAGAAATGCACCCCATCAACTTCCCACACATCCCACGCAAACTGACAGCATTTTTCTCACTATCCTTCTAATGTTTGCAAATATTTCAGAGAGCGTCTCAAAAAAGTTTCTCAAACAGCTCGCATCAAGATACGCAGGCCATCAGACAAACTGATAAAGCAAGTACTATTAGATCTTTTGCATTATAAATCATATGGACATAAGATTATGTGGCCTCGGAGGGTAAAGTCCCGGCCTCCAGAATAATGGCTTTGGTTACAAAATTGAACCATACACGATAATTGAACAAGCAATCCGCATTGGTATACAATGGAAATGAAAAGTTTAATTCGAGCTCGGATTGTGAAAAGTTGGAGAGCAAATGATTTTGACCCATTTTTTGGAACTTGAAGGAAACAATTGATACAATGCAAATAGGCGGATGGGCAATCTCTTTATTTGTTCAGATTTTACTCAAATTGGTAATCGTTACGATAATACATCTGATCGTAACGCAATCATTTGTCTAATTCCTTAGTTTCCACATGATTGATCGTGGGTCGTGGTCTGCATTTTAACAAGGTTCATCCATGAGGGTATATAGAAACGATGCAAAGTTTATGTACCTTTGACTACGTAAAATGGGATAGCGCCCTCACCTTGATCGCTGTGCCCGTTACTTCTGTTGCCGGATCTTGTCGTCCTCGCTATTCCGACGATCTGGAGGGAGCTTGGTCGGTGATGATTTCTTGCCCTGGGACCGTTGGAATGAGGCATGATCTCAATTATACTATGAACAGAGGCGAGAAAATGCAAGCATCTTCTCATCGATAGTTGTAATTACATCTACATGATGCGAATATACATCACTTTGGGTCCACTGAGACTAGGTATTTGTAATGCTGTACACAGAGCGAGAAAATGCAAGCACCTTCTCATCGATAGCTATGATTACATCTACATGTTACATGAATATGTATGACAATGCGATGTCCAATTAAACACTGTTTCATTGTAGTATACAGACAAGAAAATGCAACCATCGTTCTCAATGTAAGTTGTAATCACATCTACATGAAATGAATATGCATTACGTCATGTTCAATGAGACACTGTTTTAATTTCTTTTGTTTATTATGGCTACTCCGATACACTTCCAAGCTTCCTGTTTATTACAAATGTCTACATAGCATGTAAAACAAATTAAGAAAAGTGTAAGCTTCAAAATGTTACAATGGATGAAAGAGGTCTACTACCACAATTATTCTGTAAAATGTTTCCTTGACAATCCGAACGGGCTCAAAAGCAGTGGTGTATCTAGGGGCGGAGCAAGAAGGCGATTGCCATCGCATAAAGCCTGCAAAGTTTCTGCCGGACACTTTTGGCATCTTTATTGTTTCTTTTCAATACTTGATGGTCAATTTGGGGGTAACATAACTTACTCTTAAGTTCTCTGACATTGCGTCCAAGAATAACGGTCTTTAAAAGCGTCGTGAAGGCGATTGCTTGACTTCATTTCCATCAACCGTAAAATTACTTAATCTAAGTTTTTTTGTTTTGTTTTATTTGTTTGCATTTTCTGTTTTTATGATGTTGTTTGGAACCGAAGCTTGACGAACCGTTCTGGTTTTCAATGTCTTTTTCTTTACATTACTGATAAATAAATTGAATCGAATTGAAATGTATCATCCAGTTATTCAACAAAATTTCACGCGCGCTTCGCTCGTATACCAAACGTTGTTGCAGTTTTGACTTTTTGTGTACAATTTGTACTGCCTCATTATCACCTTATATCGGACAAACTTAAGTGGAATGATTAGAATAATTCTCGCCATTTACTTTTCTAGTCAACTCCCGTCCCTCATCTACTCGACTAACCGTAAGTCTAAGCTATCACGTGGTCAGTAATTATCTTCGTGACCTGCGTAGGTATCGAATGGCATTGGGAGACGATTGAAAGCTTCATTAAAATGTCCACGATTTTCTAAAACCCCCTGTTTCGCTTTTCATCTATATCGGGACCCTGGGGTCCTTTACGTGCGTCCCACAAGTAAGGGGATGCATCTCACCCTGGCAGGGGAGGGCCTTGCACTAGAACAGAGTCTCTGCTATATGTCAAGAAAATATTCGGTCAACCTCTGTTTGCGTATCGTCAGCGCAACTATTTCGTAGGTATTTAAAATTACACCCGGAGACCGGGACGAGGGTTTTTCCTAGAAATGGTCCAGAGCAGCCACTAAAGCGTCTCCATTGAAGAAGCCCCAAATCCCAGCTCCTGGCTTGGCGCCTTCGGCACTCTCGTTTATAGGCTTACCCGGGGACACCTAAAAAGTTACCAGGATGTAACGTTAGAAATGGTTTGTATTTCCCAGTTTTTCACCCGTGGTCATGTTCATGCATCAACTACCCATCATAACTTTTAGTTATTTAGGAAATAATTCTTGACCATCAAACCTTGACTGTCGTTAGTTATTCTGAAGGTGAAGCTTTATTTTAGAAACTACATTATTACATTCATAGTAATAGAAACAATCTTTTGCAAGATTAATAGTACCCTAAAGCATTGACACATATTGCACCATTTTGCATCTAAGCGTTTAGTTTTACTAAAAAATTGGCAAAAAGAGGAGGCAAACCCTTTAAATTTCACCACCAGGAAGCGAAATCGACACCCCTTTAACAACGGAATTAGTAGCATATTCTTAATGCTACCAAGGAGCTGTGCGTGACATAGTGTTTTTACCTTCGGCCCTCCGCCAGACATGTCTAGCTACACCACTGCTCAATAGGTATAGCGTTATCACGGACTGGTAAAATGTTTTTTGATATATTTAAACATAACTTAAAGGAGATATAGCATCCCCCCAAACAGAAAGTTGCTTGCACTAACTGACCAAACATATTTAGGACTATCTCCATAGGTCCAAATACAATAGGTATAGCGTTATCACGGACTGGTAAAATGTTTTTTGATATATTTAAACATAACTTAAAGGAGATATAGCATCCCCCCAAACAGAAAGTTGCTTGCACTAACTGACCAAACATATTTAGGACTATCTCCATAGGTCCAAATACAGTTGGTGACTGTACTTTGATTGACATTCTTTCAAAGGATACAGTTTCACTCTGATTGGTCAACAATGAATCGTACAGTCAACTGAGTTTGAGAATTTATCCCACACACTGTGTTTGACCATGCAGTAATATTGCCTCAGGGCAGGCTAACGTGGCTGTCTAAGAGATGTACAGTACTAAGACAGGAAGTTTTGTTTGAATTGAAGGAGGAGCATGAAGTTAACTTTGTTTTGAGAATTGTTATATTGTCTGGGGTGAGATTAGAGTGTCTTTAAAATAAAAGACGAATTGTCTTACCAATCATCAGGATCGCATTCTCGAAATCCTTTTGCAAATGGATTACTTGCAATCTTCAATTGAGTTATCTGTTCAGGAAAAATCGAAACAGAAATTATAATTTCGTTTGTAATTCGAAGTCTGCAGATTCGAACAACTTAATTACGTATGTTTCACTAGCGTCAATGAATGTTTGTCCAGTCCCGTAGCCATACAAGGTGGTGTAGGGAGAAATAGCTTTCGGGGAGGGGAACATTTTTTCTAGGGGAAGATAAATGTATACCTATTAAGGCAATAGTAATAGTAATTTTGTTCTTAGAAATTTTCTACAGTCCTAAGGGCAGAATTCTTTTAGGGGTACGCCGCTCATTTGCTCCCCTGATCCAGGACTTATGTCCATTGCAACTGAACAAAGAATTTTGGTGTTCGCAAGTAATTGTATAACTACAACAATCTTACCCGCGCCCTCCCAAGTCAGTACTTCATATGGACTTCCATGCAGCAGTATTGTCATCCTGCCAATTGCTATGGACCGCTGTTATGGTTTGCCTGCACAGCAGGATGACCGTCTATAACTCGCTCCACAAAAGCAATGTCATGGTCACATCCTATAAAAGCCATAACAGTAATCACGAACAAACATTTGTCCTCTCCGCGGGGTACAGGCCATGGTTCGTTACATAAATCTGCGATGCACATTGTAATCATCAAATTGTTGTTTATTGCTTAATGACTACTGTTCGTGACATGAGACGAGACATTGTTTACTATTAATGAAGTATTTAATTAAATAACAAACGGCATTGGAAGTAATTAGCCAATCAACTAATCCCTTTTTCATACTCCATGATGTCATCTAGATCTGTTGTCAGATTTGTTTTCAATCTCTATCCTTTTAAGACATTCATCAAAATGGTTAAAGCGACAAGGACGTTTTCATGTGATAATGATATATATTCCTACAAAATAAAATAATGAAATATTGATAAGAGGGCAAGTGGAGGGCAAAAGCAATCACCCTGAACTGATTTAGTATATCATGCTAACCTTATTTATGATTGGTCCTTTTCAAATGTATCTTTATTTTTGTTAGTTAAATGTTTGCAGAATAACTCCATGCTTTACCTTTTATAGGCAAGTTGTATATTCATACCATCATGAAAGATACTTCTGAATGTGAGGAAATTTGTAACATTTAGTTTGTGTTTGAAATAGGGTTGGGTGACTGCTTGTTCCCTTTAAGAGTCAATTCTTCCTGCAGATTGCTCACAACCCTTTAACCTTAGAAAGAGTCGTAAGTCACGTGCTATGTACTAGGATACAACTCTTTGAGTGAATTAAATTGAGAAGGAAACAAGTTAAGGTGTTCATTTCCTTCTAAAGATCTCGATTGAACGGAAACGTACATCAGCTGCCGTTGGGAATTTTCTCTTTCTCCGAAACTAGGTCAAGCGAGACTGACCGATAGGTCGTCGGCAGTTTTACGATGTGAGAGTTATCCATCTGGATGGAATTAGCTAGTGCCTGGTTAGAAAACGGTTGGGTAGGTGGAAACGTCTTACCTGCTACGAGACGATAGCCGCGCCCCCAGAATTTCAGTGATTTTTGTGGGTTAGGTTTTTTTGGGGAGAGGGAAGGGGTGAGTGTTGTGAGATCATATTGCTCCGATTTCGGTGAAATTCCCAATGGCATGAATCCTTCTGACGGCGCCGCAGTAACGATTTAACATGCTCAGGACCGTCAATCCGGGGTTTTGGAGGTGAGCGCTATTCAGCTCCTAAATAGTTTCAGTTTGAAATTGACTTCAAAAAAATATTGTTAACTGTTCCTTAGAACGGGCAAATATTACCCCCAAAAATACTTCCAGAAGCTAAAATTAGGTTCGTTAAGCCAGCTGGTGAAAGGTACTCTCCTTTGAAAAACGAATATAGGGGTCTACCGGCCATTCATAAAATGTTTTAGTCATAAGGGCCATTATTCATAGGGTTCGTTATTCATAAAGAGAAAGGTAAAACAGGGTTTATTACTCACAAGGTTCACTATTCATTATGGCAAAAAGGTTCGCTATTCATAATGGAAAAAAGGGTTCGATAATTAAAATAGGAGAAATGATTCGATATTCATAATGGGGAATTCGTTATTCATAATAGGAAAGAGTTCCGTATTCATATAAGTAAAGAGGTCACTATTGACAGTGGCAATAGAAAGGTCATTCTAGTCTTTAAAATGAAAGTTGGCCCCTGACCTTTTTACTTTGTGTTTGGTCGTGTCCGTTTCTAAGCACTAAAGTTTTTTCAGCTATAACGAACTAATAGCGAACTTCATGAATAACGAACCTTTTCTTATATTATGAATAACAACCCTTATGATAACTGACCATTATAACTACAGAACGTTTTGAACAGCAACCCTTATGACTAAAAAACCTTAAACCATATGAATGTCGAGTTGTCCTCGGAAGATACTAGATGAACCATGGGGACATTACATTCATGTAAATCGTTTAGTCTTTTTATGTTTTGTGTAGTAGTCTTTTAGAAGGGATGTTTTTTTTCTTGCTTATTGTTCGTGTAATTGTCCAACTACTCATTGGTTATAATTTGGTGCAGCCTGGGCGCCTATTGCAAAAGATGATGGCATTTAAAAGAAATGTAACTTGGCATTAAATAGCAAAATATTTGTATACCCCCGGGACCTGATCCCACACTACGTACCAATCGGTGTAGCGCACGTTCCGTGTCTTACCCCCTCCCCCATCAACAACTCTGATGAAAATTCACTCAGTATCCCACTGATAAACGAAACAGTGTATCCACTTTTCCCGCCGTAATTCCCTGGCCAGTATAAATACCTATTAACTCAATGCTAAAGTTGTCAGCAAATGATCTGAGGTGTTGCCATGGGCAAGTGGAAACACTTCGACTAACGAAGCCCCAAAAGAACTCAACATAGCAAAGAGGTATATACCCTGCACAACTAGCCGTGCGGTTCATTTCTTGAATCGATAAGACACCTCAATTTCAGAATTCAAGGATTCGTAAGTTAACTACGTCCGCACAACAGGGTAAGAATTTCTAGGATATTGACCACGAGGTTAGTGAACCAAACGATCAGAAATAAAAGCAAATCTTAATTTGATTGATTCTGGATGGCTATGACGAGAATGTTTCCTTTTAAAAAGGAAATCAAAACTAGTTTAAGGTTTAAATTTATAAAAGTGAGAGGAAAATGAAACATTTAATTGCATAATCACAATGGCAATAATCTACATCCTAATTGTAATTTCTGATTTAATTAGGTCATAATTTGTCTTGAAGTAGTTGTCACTTCAATTTAATTTCCGAACATGACGATACCCTTCCTTGCCATCGAACTAGAATCATTCGAGACGGTGGATCATTTTATGGCAGTTATCGTGCAGGAGTTATGCAATCATCACGCGTTTCAAGCCGCGGTTGAAGGGTGTAAGAACGCCACGGGCGTCGGCCTCGTACCTTCTGGACTGGGAAATTTACCGTGGAGACTGTTCGAGCCATAAAGCAAAAACAAAATAATAACATCCCCACTTGAGTCTCATGCACAATTCAGTGCTTCTTTTTTGAGAATCATTTTTATGTTTATAAATGTTGCCAAGACCCAAATTTAAGTTTGATATGTTAAAGAGGAACATATTCTAAGCATTCTGTGAAATTTTCAATCATTTCCCATGTTCGGTTCTGGAGATATTAGCAATTGGAGTTGACACATTTTCTACCAAAAGTGAACTAAAAGCAAGCAGCTGTGATGTCATGGCTTCACATTGAAGGGCAATGTTTTGTTTTTTTTTAAAATTTACTACCAATTTTATACAACAAAACTCGAAAATATTCATACCATTTATCCTGAGAGGTGGAATTTTTCAAACTTTCATGCCTTAGGGGCAAGATAGCAACCCTAATCAATCCAATGTCAAAACAATATGATGAAAAATAAAGAAATACAAAACACTGGTCCTCAATGTGAAACCATTGCATCACACATGCTTGCTACAAGTTCACTTTTGGTAGAAAATGTGCCAACTTTAAATGCTAATATCTCAAGAACCGAACATAGGAAATGAATGAAAATTTCACAGAATGCTTAGAATATGTTCCTCTTTAACATATCAAAAATAAATTTTGGTCTGGACTATTCTTTTAAGCAACCGGAGGGCGCTTCAATAAAACATTTGACAAATTTCTACTCACTCTATGATTCTGATAAGCTGTTACTGCTGTAAATTGCGTCTCTGGAAAGAAAAACGTCTTAAAATCTCTTTCGGGTGCGTCTTCAAAATCTTTTCTGCCACTGACATGAACAACATGGAACCTGGGCTGATATCGATGCATTGAATTTAAGATGATCTGTGAACCAAAGAAAAACTCTACGCTAAGAGACTTTGTACATAGGGAATAACTGAAGAAATTGTAACCTACATCACCAACCGCAGAACTCATTGAACTTAAATGCGTTGGACCGATTATCGGTATTCCGATCGGTATTGGCCAATATTCTTAATTTTCATCCAGTATCGGTCGGTATTGGTAAAATTTACCTTTAAATGCCGCTATCACCTAACCGATATTTATCGACCTTCATGCCATGAGAATGGTGCACTCTGAATATTTTTAAGGCATGTTAACAGGGCTGTAATATCCGAGTCCGGGCTCGGAAGCGAGTCCATTTTTGCCGGACTCGGAATTGGCCCGGAATGGGAGGTCATGGAATCGGAATTGGCCCGGAATGGGCTCAGCTGGACTCGGACTTGGAGCCGATTCCGGTTGAGTCCACAAGAATGAAAGTTCCATGAGTTTTTCCGAAGCAAGATTATTACTGATGCACAATTTAACTAGTAAATGGTCACATACAGTCAATTGAATTATAGGGTCATCCAAAGAATGAAACTGAGTCCTAAAATATACCCGTTTTCATCATAAGTGCAATTGTTTTTCACATAAAGCATTTGTATGAAGCGCTACATTGTCAAATGGCCAGACTCGGATTTTGCCCGGAATTGGAAAACCTGAAATCGGAATTGGCTCGGAATTGGAGGGTACTGGACTCGAAATTGGCCCGAAATGGTGGCCACTGGAAACTGAATTGGCCCGGAATTGGGTTAGATGGACTCTGTTACAGCCCTGCATGTTACCTCATCAAGATGAAACGCGACACTCAGTTTTGGAGCCTTGCGGCCTGCGCTTAGTATGCAGAATGCTCATTTCCCAAATATCGGAATTGGATCGATATCGGCCAATGTTGAGAACTGAAATATCGGTTTTTGTAATATCGGCTACTTGCAATATCGGTGCAAGTGTACCCTCTCTCGAGGACAATTGCATGAAATAGTTCAAGCTTACAGTAGAATGCTTTTCATTGTATTGGGAAACATATTTGCATGAAGTACTGCTAGCCTAAAATGTAGATGTAGGCTTAAAGATTCATTTAGGGGCTGCACGAAAGTAAGGGACAGACGAAAATAGGCCACAATACCTGCTTGGCTTATGAACAAACATGAAGACATGGATGAAAATTAAAATTACTGTTACTTTGTTTTACTTCTATTGACATTAATCCATCTTTTATAGTAAACTTTGGTCAATAAGCGAGTTCGATAATTCTACTGCACATGCTCACATCATCCAAACCGTCGGGATAAGCATAACACACCCGTACCTACAATACGTGTTCCAAAGTTGAGTTTACTTGAGAAATTCGTCGACTCATCCTTTTTTAAATCTGTCGCAAACATAAGTAGGGATTTTACGTGTGTTTTTTTCTGGACTTCATATCAAGAACCTCTTTTTGTGTAAGAACTTGTATTAAAATCTGCCAGAAAGTAGGATAGATTCCCATATTTTTCATGTATTTACGATGGCCAGAAATAGATGTAGGCTCAATAATGTAGGTATGTAGAACACGAAACGTGCGGACGCACGAAAATAGGGAAGCGCAGTTTACTATGTGCTGAGCTCCTGTTTGTTAATCCTGCCTGTATCCCACAATTCCATTCGGCAAACGAATTATCGAACTTGCTTATTGTCCAAAATTTATGAAGGGGCAGCAGACTTGTGTCTCCTAACTTTGCAGTATAGCAAGCAATGAAATACTTCGTATGTCTTTCACACCCTAAAGAAACATTGCCAATAACAACATCACGAAACTCGGTAACTCAATTTCACATGCTCCAAGCTACATATAGAGGGCGTCCTACCCACAGCTTTTTATTAAGATTACTTGGAGTCGACTTCATAAAAGTTACAACTGTTGTAAAAGAATTCTAAAAGCTTTCAACAGAGGAGAATAGTTTTTCGTGACATGCGTTTAAATTTCACATTGATACCTCTTTCATAGTTCAATATATTACTCTTTTGAAGATTATATTCCTGTTTGAATATTATATTCCTCTTTGCAGATTACTTTCGAAATTTTTTGTACGTTACAGTTTAGGTGTTGTTTGACCTTGAAACTCGACGCTAGTGAATGCATAAAATAGCATTTATTTTAGATTGCGGTAAACATTATAGGAAAAAATATTTTATTTACATGCATCAAGATTATAAACAAATTCAAAAGCTTAGACCAGAGTTAGCCTGCTTTTGTGACACTGCAAATTTCGTCGGAAAATTTCCAAACTTCCGAACACAACATGCTATTGAAATAGTGTTCACATCAGTGTTTCCACATCTTGCCCTATTTACCGAAGATGGAGAAACTTCTGCGTTTGGCAGGTAATTTTCGGGAAAGAATAATTTCGGACAAGTTCGACAAATTGTGGAATTTGAGGGAGAAATTTTTGTGTACAAATAAGAAAGACAAAAAACCCTTTCCCTGTGCCTTTCATTTTACATGTATGGTGGATCCCTCTTTTAGCTTTGCGTATTTGGATGGCTGTGAACAAGTGAAAACGAATTGAAAATTTTCAGAAATGACGATTATATTTTAGGAATGTTGGACTTATCTTCAGAAAATTTTCCAGAGAGTTGTGGAAACCCTGGTTTACATGAAGAAAATTTTTTCCAAAACTCTCATACGCTAGCGTATGGCTTGCTTTAAATATCTTATCCCTCTCAAATTACTCCGTTATAGCATTTCTACTGTGTCGTTGATGAAACACATGAATTACTCACGTGACCGTTGTCATCAAGAAGATTATTCGTTAATTTAAGTTTGTCAAATGAAACTATTTGTTTCATCCAAAGCGCACCCCGTGCAGGCGAGTCCGGGTGAACATGGATGCGACCCGGCATTTCCGGGTCAGCCTTGCCCGCGACCAGCCAACTGGAACTGTGAAAGGCGTAACGATACCTCTTGTCGTCAACCTGTCGTGAAAGAGTGCGACACAAACTAAGTAAACAAAGTCAAATGGCGTAGATAAACAGACGAAGACAATTAGATATGCAATTCGAACTGATAGTCTACTTAGCATAACGACGTTTTGCCCTGTGTTTGCATGGGATAACGAGCGCATCATCCTGATCAAGAGTAAAGACAGATGCCCTCTACATTTTCTCCATGAGATCCTAAACTTGCTTTAAAAGTTTAAGAGTTATTGAG
The DNA here is from genome assembly GCA_009936505.3 of Holothuria glaberrima. Classification (NCBI taxonomy): domain Eukaryota; kingdom Metazoa; phylum Echinodermata; class Holothuroidea; order Aspidochirotida; family Holothuriidae; genus Holothuria; species Holothuria glaberrima. The sequence goes on along the minus strand of WURT03030214.1, from coordinate 7,807 downwards.
TTCAAAATACACAAAAATGGCGTAAAAAGAAAATACCTTAAATTTTTAACCTGCAGGGAGTTGCAAACCATTCAGTCTCACCAATAAACTCTAGCAGCAGCTAGATCTCCACAAAATATTATGCATTACAAGAGTAACGGATGTTGCATCATTTGAAGTTTTGAAAGTTTGGGGGAACGAATTCAAAAATTACTTTTGAGCAATAATTAACCAAATTACTTCATGTGAAAGCCTTATTTCGTGAAAAGAAAGCTACCGTACTCCCTTATTTTGAATTGTCTATCATTCTGTTTCTTTTAATACTGGTTTAAAAAATATGAAAATTTTCTACAAAACAAACGTCATTTTCACTTAAAAGAAATCTTTGGCAGAGTCTTATTCGTTTTTTAAATATTCATTAAAACCTGGCATGGTCTTATTCAGTTTTTAAATATTCATTCAGTTTTTAAATATTCATTAAAGCCACTAAGTGTTAGGGTCTTAATCATTTTTTTAATATTCGTCAAAACTGATATGTAATTCGAGACATACTAATCCTTGAATAACATATAATTTTGGTTGAAATACGCGTTATGTCCCATTAATATCTTTTCACTAAATTTGAAGACGAATAATAATAGAAAGTTATAAAAGGTAGGGTAACAGATGCAGAACATAGAAAAGTAAAAAAAGACAAAAGCTAAACGAAATACATTAACACCTAACAAAACTGTGGAAGGCCAAAATAGAAATATATATTAACTTCATTGATCTTTTTAAAAGGCGACATGGACAAAATAATGAAAGACACAGAATTGTCTAAATTGTGGGATATAACAGCAGTTGCAAGTTTTCTATGGTCATATTTACCAACTTCAATGCATAGTTATTTTGATACCACCAGGAGCAGCCCCACGAGATAGGCAAGGTGCGCAGTCGCCCTCAATTGCCTCCGTATCAGGCTGTACGGCATATTCCTTGTTCAGTAATATCCTTTTTAAAGAGTGGCTCAGCAAACAGTGTCCTTTTGCTGTGTACCTTCCTCATAGTCTTGGGGGTAATAAAATTGCCAGGTATCATGATATTTCTGGACAATATTCATTGGAAAACATGATAATTTTTTGTTTGGGATCCTAAATAACACGTGTTTCGTTCTAACTTGCAAGCAGCTTGAACTATACCAAATTGCGCCCCGCCCTCGGACCCTTCCGCCAATGCACAAATAACAGAAACACGTCAATGATCTTGCAATTCATATCTTAGAAGGGTGGTTCCCCTTTTCTCACTAACTAACAATAAACGAACATATGCAAGACAAATCGTCTCCTCTTAAAATAGTAAGCTGTTACTTTCAAAGTTCAACCTGTATGTGTACAGCTCTAATGAAGCTCTGATCTCGACTAATAAATTGATTGAAACTTGTCATCTTACTCACAAATGCATTTCCAGAGCCCCTGATATTTACAATAGCCTTGAACTATGGGGATGTAACATATAACACCCCACTTATGCAATATAACGATGGGGTTTAAAGGATAATGCAATCAGTACAACATATATAAGCCTAGACCAAAATGACAGTTGAACCCACCGGTACAAAATCCATGAGCAGTATGTACTCGGCCATTGGATCCATTCCTGACATTTTCACTTGGAACGTTGGAAACATCCTCCTGCAAAAAGACAAAAGTGTCAAATTTGTGAATTTGGGAACTATCTTGTCTACTTTGATGGAAATTTCCAGCAATTGCTCACATAAATGTGAAGAAAATTGGATGAATATAAGACTGCTCATTCGGATAAACCTGAAAACGGATGCTCCGTCAGTAATCTGACCAACGTTGACGGAAATACAACCCCGATACCTCTGGTACGGCTGGCATTTCCAAACTGCTTGCAGACAGACGGGAAGACTGGCAGACAGACAGACAAACAGACTGATAATTGCAAGGGAAGGATTTGCCTACAAAGCAAGCAATACGGTTTATTTCTCGTTTAGTCGCATTCTTGTTTGGGAAAGAGGTGCTGGGAAAATAGAGTCCGCTGCCCGGGGTGTGGAAGGATGAACACTACCATGGAATTGTCTCAATTTACAGTAGTCAATAGACGTAACAAGCAGAACAGGAATTTAAAGGACAATAAAAGCCCACCGACTACACAGAGCTAACTACATTAGTACATCTTTTCTTACTCCTTTCTGAAGACACAACCAAAAGAGGGCCAATTTAACCAATGAAAAATTTTTATGAAAAGAGAAAATATCATCACAAACAAAAAAGCGACAAGGTATGTGGATGTAAGACTTGGCGACTTCGTAGACATTTTTGAACAAATACTGTTCACAGATTGCTCAGCAGGCTAGGGAAAGATTGCGTTTAATATACAACACCACAGCATACAATGTAAATACTTTCATTATTAAACCATTCAGTCTAAAACAATAAACTATAGTAACTGCTTTATCTTCTCAAAATATTGTGCTGTATATAAGACTTTCAAAAATTGCATCATTTGAAGTTTTCAAAGCTTGAGTGAACAAATTATTTTTGTGCAAAAAATAACCTAATTTCTTCCTGTGAAAAAAAGAAAGCTACTGCACCGTCTTATTACGAATTGTCCATTATTCTGCATCTATTTACATTGGTTTAAAAAAATATCAAAATTTTCTGTAAAACAAACGCAATATTTCCCTTTAAAGCTACATCTTCGTTTTGCATTGGCAACATGGTCCCGACAGAAACGATTTCTTTTAGAGAATGTTCTTAAATTGAGATGAAACTTACAAAATGTAAACGAGAGACAAACAGGTAAAACAGAATAAAATATAAATGACGTCACGCTTACGTATCCAAAAATTCCTGAGAACGCCACAAGTGGACTTTTCGGCGAGATAGAACAAAGGGGAAAATAGTAACGTCCCCCTGCAGAGTGCCTCTGCATTCGATATTATTTTTTACTATCAAGCTGCAGCCAAAAATGCTGCCAGTGAATTCCATCCTTACGCCCCAGGCAAGCTTGCAGCTTGTTCAATTAATTGTTCGTGGCCTCTTAAATTTTTGCCTTCTCCGAGAACATCTTTCTCCTAAATCTGGCTTAGAGTGGCCGATTGATCGGAGTATTTAGGAAACGACTGATGAAAACTTGATCTCTGTTCCAACTGTAACTTATATTAACGTGGATTGAAGCCAAGTTCTTGAGCAATGATAATGGGTTAAAGAGACAGTACGGCCGCATTGAAGGACTACTACAAGGTCCAGACATGCCTACGCAGCAGGCTGAACGGTTTATTCCTTGTTTAGTCATATCCCTAACAAGCAGAGGAGCTGAGTAAACAAAGTCTGCTCCGTAGGGTAGGGCCAGATATAACTTGCATAGCTGGTCTTTAGATCCCTCCCTAATTTTGAGAGACGTCGAAGTTCGTTTGTGAGGCTATTTTGAAGTGAACAAAGTACCTCTGCTCAGCAGGATTTTCGTATACGGTGTATGGGAGAAAATCAATACTGCAGTAATGGTTGGCTTTATACAGTGACATTCTTGCCATCTGATGAACGAAACCAGATCTTCTTGACTGCGTAGTTAGAATTCCTTGCTGGATGGCGGGCCATGCAAAGAAGTGAAAACGTTTCAGGGAGAAAACGACTGGTCTAAGATACAAGTAAAAAGTTACCCTGCTTTAATGGCACTTACTGCTGGTGGTATTGGTCAAAACTTGCATCGCTCTCGTTTTCAACACGCTAAAGTCAAAGAACACGTACTTGGCTTCCTAAATCTGCTTGGATGGACCTTTTCAGGAAAATTGCAAAGGATTTGCAGGATAGGTGAGGGCACACTCATACGAATATGCAATGTATGTATATCGGACTGTCAATTGTAGAGCAAAAGTATAGTTGAAGACCACAGCTGCCTTTAGGAAAGTTCGTATA
>WURT03030192.1:5003-15319 GCA_009936505.3 Holothuria glaberrima | reverse complement strand
GTCAGATGACCGCCCTCTACTGGAGTGTCCTAGATAGCAGTGAACTTGCTGTGAACTTTCCCTGCTGGCCAAGGACAGCATAACATAAAACTCATTTACAATATATTACAAGTATCATCTAAAAAATGCCAAATTTAGCACCAGTTTTGGCATTTAAAATGCCAGACTGGCAACCCAGGTATAAGTGTAGTATAGCTATATGCCTGAAAGGAGCATTCCATAATACTAGTGTTTTGAAGCTCACGTAGGGTCATGTGATGTAAGCTAGCATCAGACCTGTCAACCTGTACGTCTTACTCAGGAATACAGAGATTCAAAATTTTCTAACCTGAAAAATGGGGAGATTTGGAGAAAAACCGGGAGGTTTAGAATTAAGTGTATAGTTGGGCATACAAACAATTGGGTTTGAGATAGGCCTAAAAAATGGGAGAGTCTCGTTTCAGGGCATGAGATTGGACAAAAGCCGGGGAGCCTTCTGGTAAAGAGTTGACAGGTATGTAGCATGCTCAGGGCGATTCCCTTCAAGTCACAACAGACATACTAATTTTACAATCATTTTACATGGTACAGTTATCAAGATTTCATTTTGTGCAAAGCAGTTGGGGAACATAGGGGTGTGGAAAAATTGAGCAGTCACCCTGACAATGGAATGAACTTTATAATAATTCCAACAGGTCACTTAGTATATCCTGGACTATTTTTCTTGGTGTTACTGTAGTAGGTGAGGTTTGAAGTTGACATGCTGAAAAACCTCAGACTGTGTATACATTTCATGTATCTTTTGCACTGTGAAATATTTAAATACAAAAATACTCAAACATCTGAGGTTATGTTCAGTTTTCTTTTGATTTCCATGAAGGCAGGAGGGACTACTGGGATGTTAATGGATCTAGCTGCAAACGAGAAAGCAGTACATGCAGACTTCTTTAATGGTAAGTGAGAGTACAATTTTCTTTCATTTTTTTCTTTTTTCTTAATACTTTAAGCCTTTTGCAGCTTGTAATTATTTTTAAGTTTTCAGGAATTATAAAAAAGAATTCCTATTGAATTAAATTGTATTTTTGTGGATGCAAGCATTCAAGCATTTCTGATCAGATTTGATATATATGTAAACTTATTCAAGTAAACATTTTCTTTCCCTTTTTGCTGTAATTTGGCAGATTTTGAAGACCTTTTTGACGATGATGACTTGTCTTGATGGGAAGTCAGTTGTAGTCCAACGCATCTCAGTGAACACTGATTGGGAGAGGAACGCTTCTATACGTCATCTTACCTGAAAAGAATGTAAATGAATGGTATCCTGGATTAAGTGAAACTTAATTTAGAACTAGTGATGCTCGGAGAGCAAAGGTGTATATTTGCAGTATTATAACAGGATTTTCACTGTGTCACAGCATCTTTTACTTTGAGTCTCTTACCACATCAACATGAAATTTGTGATCAGATCATGTAAACAGTTCGATAGCTAAAATAAGAGAAGCATTACCCATTGCTATAGCTAGTGAAGGCATCTGTCATCAAGGGCTCTAAGAATACTGCTATATAAGTTAAAACAATAAAGTATGTACATGGGAAAGTGGTGTGGTGAATTTAAGTACAAATATACATGTGCTTGTTGGTATACACATGTGTAGTTGCCATTGTTGTGTGCTAGGTGCCCTATGTAAATTATTGGGGGGGGGGGGGAAATGCCACACACTACCTATCCCCAACCCCACCCAATAATTTACAGAGACTGGGAGGGTGATAGGTAGTTTGTGGCATAATTTACCCCACCCCCATTCCCTCTGAATTTGTTTGTGATAGTTACCCTTGGATGTGAACACTTGGCTACCAATCCCTTCCCTGCAAAGTGTTAACAAGAAATAATTTAGTTTTCAATTTAAGCATAGCAGTCATATTTCCTTGTTGAAAAATCATGGAAATTCCCAGGGATGGGCATATAAAAGGTGCATTTGCACTGGTAATTTTTCCAGGGTGTATGTTAGCAAAATATTATGCTCCATATTAGTGTTTAATGAAGAGGACCAGCATATGTGAGATGGGGAATTCATTTTACAGAGGTAATTTGATCTTAAGGGATAAAGAATTCTTTTTGCAGTTTTCAGTGGCCGGCTGTAAATTAAATATGTATCTCAGTATTGCATCCCTCTGGAAAATAAATCAGCAGATGCTGGTTCATTAAACATTCTAGCTCAATGCTTGGATCTGTAAAGGTTAAAATTTTATGGAGGATCACAGGGCTGACAATAAGACAACATGAGGGTAAGGCCATGTTAATACCAGCTAGTAGGGCCCATTTATGCATTTAAAAGGGCAAAGAGGCCAAACAGAAGATTTTGTGTTACCTGGAAGGCCTACATGTTTGGTTGTATTTTGTCGGGAAGGGCATGAAGACCAAGGTGACCTTTGTAGGGGCACCATGACCATGATCTCTATGTGGTTTATTTTCAGCCCTGGGAGTCTACCTTACACACAGTGAATGTGCAGATAACACAAGGGTCAAATCCTCACAAAATACCCTGGTGATATGAGTGGCTGTGTAGTCCACAATATAACACATTTAAGTTTGTTTCATGCCTTGCATAATGTGATGCAAGTTAATGGGATAAAATGTGGTAAAAATGTTGCTTATCTTTTTACAATACTGGGGAGGTTGTCTTCACCATTTAGCCATATTATGGTGCCTGATTAGCTATTTGATCAAAATAGCATTTCTATCTCATTGGTTATATGAAAGTATTGCTTGGAATTTTATTGTGTTGTAGGCCTGAAGGGGAAACAGACAAAGCAATATATCCCAGCACACCTACTGTAGTGTGAAGGCCCTTGAGTTTAGAAGATATTTTTAATTAGCCCTATGGAAAAACTATTGATGGATAGTTTCTCTCATTGAAAGACTGTCCAAATAACTTCCTTCCAAACTACGCAGTATTTGAAAGGGAAGATTGCAGGTGCATAGCCAAGGATGGTGGGGGAGCTTGAAATAAAAAATGGCAAAAAACAAGAGTCTTGGGGAAAATATGCTGACACTATAAACTGCATTTCATTTGAGGCACAAACATTGCACCATTTTGCATCTGAAGACCCCCAGAAGCCTTTTATTCTTCCAAGGCAAAGGGACACTCCCTCCCCTTAGACTTCTCCCCCATGTCACACTCCATCAAGCCCCTTCCCCATGACACAATTCTGGTTACACCCCTGGTAGACTGTTTAATATCTTTGTCAGTCCAATAAAGATTCCATGGTTTCTGACCTGATTTTAGCATAACTACAGGCAAGTGTTTCAACTAAAAGATCAAGCTTCCCCTATTTATGCCATGCTTGAGTATTTTCACAAATGAGTTATTAGTAGTAGAATTTCCTCACATTTTGAAATGAAATTTGTTGTTCAGTTTCACCCATAGTGTTTGTTGTAAATATGTACCTGTATAGAAATAAAAGTGAAAAAGTACAGCCCTGTGCCTTCCCTTATTTGCTGTACACCTATTTCTTTAATTTGACAATTTTCCTAATGGAAAAGGAGGGCAAAAACCAAGCATCACCCCCAACAGCTCATGTTCCCCAAAGGAGCTGTTTCTTCAAAGGGTATTCCACTTAATAACATTACCAACCCTTCAACCTTCAGATCTACTGTATACAGGACAGGGACTTGTGATGGTTGACCATTTAAGACTGTCTGAAAAGGATGGATACTTCATATGAACAGAGCCATACAGTGGATATTAAGCCATGCTGTCCTAATCCTTTCAAAACATCTGGAGTGTAGATGATGACAGAGCATCCAGTTCATCATATGTATGAACTGCTTGCATTGCTCAAAATAAGTAGTATTAAGCTCAATGACTGCTCACCACTGGGGAAAATGAGAGGTCTCGCTTTACATTTTCAAAATACGGACCCAAGTTCTGAAGAGTAAACTTAATTTTGCACTTGCAAACAATTTTCTGAACAGTGACCTCTCATTATATACTGCTGGTCTATTATTGGCCTTATTTTCTCATTCTTTGTTATTACGATTTAGGCTGTCCATTACAATGACATTATCTGTAAGTAAATGACAGAAGGAACTTGATCAAAAACTGTCTTGACCACATCACACTACCTATGGCTAGTTGGATGTGTCTGCTCCCAGGTTGGTTTCTCACCAATTATGATCTTGCTAGAATAGAAAAGTGTAGCACCCTCTGATTTTACAGGCCTGCCACATGCATAAATGAGTGGTGTGGTAAAAACATGTAAATAACCTGTCAGAGAAAACTTTGATTTCTAATATGTCATAATTACCATATGGTGATGTCACATGGCAAACCTGAAATGACCAGTACTTGCATGGCTGTCAAAAATGGCAGTGTGATATCAGGACTTTTTTGTAGGGTGACCACCACTCCCTTCAGAATTAATGAAGGTTGCAATTCCAACCCAAAAGTCTTGTTCCCATAAATGCAGTTGGCAGAGAGAGAACATGGTGAAACTGCTAAAAATTTTTGTCTTTCCATTCCTGTGACCACATCTACTATGTACAAAGTATTTACAGTAGTAAACTGCAGCAGAGATACAGTACTTTATCAACTTGGGCAATTTATTCAGGCTTTAATAACTATAAACTAGGCAATATCTGTTTTTTCAAAAGACACAGACACTTTATTAAACATCGACTCTACAAAACAAGTAAAAGACATGTTCCTCAGGAATTAATGCGAATATATATACAAAAGAAAAAAGAAAATTAATCTGTAATTAGGGAAGGATGCTGTAGCAATTGTACTTGAGCAAGGAAAAATGGTGGAAGCAGATGGTATCCATTTTTTCAATAGAATGAAGTTTTACTTGCAGAGGGCTGCAGCATATGTGGCTGCTGAGCAAATCTATTTCATATTTTAAACTCCAGGAGTTAAACCTAATGTTGTTTGTCCTCCACCAAAGTTCCCCCTGCCTTGTTTTTCAATTGTTAGTCTGCTACAGGAAAGTTAGTTTTTTTTTTTTTTTTTTTTTTTTGTATCAAAAAGTTCTGGGAAGTTGCATCTTCAAGCATGGTACTATCCTATCCCAAAATCAATAGACTGCCCATGCATTTCTTCACTGCTGATTTTATGATATCAGCCTTTCTCAGAAAGCTTATAAAGCCTATGTGTGAAAGATTCCCAGTCACATGAATATTCAGATCATGAGTCTTACCACTGCAGAAGGCATGAGATGTCCCTGCTGTAACACAACTATTAACAAAGAAGAACACCTGTCAATTTGACTATCTACTCTGCAAAAACAGGACTTTTATCTTCATTTGGTGTTCTTATGGAGAGTACTTGAATGTTACTGGGGTATTTATAAGTGGTACATTAAAACCTTTGATGCAGAATAAATTAAGTTCACAACAATTCCCACTGAATGTGGCTTCCAAAGCTTGATGACATACAAATTTTCGTAGATACGGAAAGTTGTACCTTAAAATTACAACAAACCGCACAACAGAAATGGAGCATATACCATTTTATAACACTGTACTAAACAAGAGGATATGAAGTTTAGAAATTTCTCTGTAACTACACAATATACAGATGTTAGAGCAACTCATTAAGAGTAACAGCACCTTTGCAAGCAGACTGGTATACTATCAAAACATTTGGTCAAATGAAAGATATGAAGTCACACATATTCTATTTGTCTTTGGATTTTAAATGACACAACTGTAGTATGGAAAGCCCAGGCTGCCTGATATCAGAACCAAAAACTCTTACAACCATGTATGCAGCTCCAAGGACAAGATCCCTCTTCCCCCCCCCCCCCCTTACACCTTCAGCCATTTAACACTGATACAAGATGCACGAATGAAATCAGTCTGGTTCAATTCTGTGATAATGAATCATCATAATGCACAATAATGAAACTCCTAATTCAATAATTTACTTTTGGGTATTCAATTCTCTCTCTAGTACAAAATACTTGGCAGCAATTTGATAACTAATGCTGCATAAAAGTGTTTGACATACATAGTAAAGAGAATTATCTTTGTCCTTTGAAAAAGGATAAATAAATTAGTAAGAAACACAATGTTTTATCTAATACTATCTGGAAACTTTTTTATTACTCGTGCAAGGTAAACAAACTGTTCTTAAGTTTCCTTTGGAATTCTTCCTTGTCCAAAATTTCCCCACCCCCACCTGATCTGTTTCGTGTTTTTCTTCATATTTAATAAGTGTATATTAACTGGTCCGTCTTGTGTTCCAGACCTGCACACAGGTGATCAACATGGGCCAGACACCAATCCTCAAACTAATGTACAGCTTGTCCTCCAATTCTGATTGAGGTTTTTTTTTTTCCTCTTTTCTCTTTGAGAAGAGAGCCAATAGTTTTGATACAAGATTCCTGTTGTGAATCCAGTAATCTGAAACCATCCCTGCTTCTTTTGTGAATATTTACTTCTTCTTCTTTGGTCTTCCTCTTCCATCCAGAGTCCCATCTGCCTTTCTCTTCTCAGGTTTAACGGGAGTTCCACCCTGTAAACGTGGATTGAAAATGAAATGCTGCCAATCTGGTACTCAACAATTTTCTATTTTATTTCAATTTATTTTTTTTTTCAAATTAAATACAACTGTCAATTTTGAATCATACGTGTACAACAATGCAAATAACAAGCATTTATAAAGTCTCTATCTACTGTTAGTGTCACATAGCTACGTACACATTTTTCCAACCCACAAACACGTTCTTAGGTACATCAATTATCATGTAGCATGTGGTTTTATGCACAAAAATGAGACATCAACCACATACAAACAAAACATCAAAAATGAAAGGATCGAATGTGAGCCATGAAAGTAAAATTTGATTGTCATCTAAAAACATCGTATTGTCAAGTTCTCAGATGTTTATTCAATGATTATCTTAAGGCCTAGGTAATTGTAAAATGTACCGTACTCACACATTTGTCTACCACTCCAAACAAATCCTTCCCCACCCTCCAATATTGTGCCCATCAAATTGTGAATTATCTTTATCTCACCTTTCCACTACTTCCTTTCCGTCCCTTCTTCTTCTCTGCTCTCTCCTTCTCCTCCAGTTCCTGATTCTCACGTTCAATTAAGGTAATCAGAGTGTTACATCTTCTCTGTAATTCCTGTACAATAAAAGATGAGGCCTTGGTGAATGAAATTACTGGCATCGACTACTGATGTTAGCATGACAACAAAATCTAACCTTGTCACATTATGCAAACAACAAAAAGGTCTACATTATTGACCACCTGTTACTCATGTTCACAGAGATGATGCACTCTTGATCTAACCTGGGTACAAGAAATTGAAGAGATGGTTTTTAGAATCGATTAAGGTAACCTAAAGAAAAGAATGGCCTAGCTTCTAGATAAATTTATAATTCCACAGGAAACTCAAATGTAGGGATGCCATAAATCTCGGTTACTTGAAATTGAAATACTGAATTTGAACTTCAGGAAAGGAGAAGGTACATCTTCAAACCAATCATTAGCAAAAATGTCACTGAAGTTTCAACAGTCTATTTCATCCCTCCCTCCCCCACCCCCCAAAAAGTCAGTATCGTTTCAATCTAGTTTCATTCCTCCTGCCCCCACCCCTCCTCCCCCTCCAGATAAAGACCTGTCATAAAAGGTTCTTACCATGGCTGTTCTAGATTTGATAAACCAATCAAATCTAAATTGAGGGGCTTGTCTGACTGCAGTACGGAGTTCATCATAAACATTCTCTTTATCGAATCCCAGTTTGTGGAGCATGCAGACCAGGAAGCGATCTTCCTCTTCAGTCCAGTTTTTGCCTTTATTGGTCCCATAGGCAATGCGAAGCTGATGGAAGGGAGCCCTATAACGGGCCATCTGTTTTTGGAAAAAAGATGAAAAATATAGATTTTTACAAGAAAATATGAATCAATGGCAAAAAGATTTTGTATCCTTGGAAATACATCACCTTGTTTGTATAACAGAGTGATGTCATTTTTCGTATCCTCTTGTGCAGTTGAGAAAGGATCAATTGAGCAAGATTCTTGATAGACAGAACCTTGTTTAAAGGTGCATAACAAAAAAGAAATATACAAAAAGTCCAAGTGCTTGCTATCATCTCAAGCTCCTGAAAGTTATTCCCTGCCCCCGGAATATAAAATACTTTGTGATTCAATTCAGTTTCTTGTACACACCTATTCAAACACTGAGTTACTCAACCATTCCTTCCACATAAGGTACAACAAGACAATGCTTGCTATTGCAACAATTATGGCACGGCACTGACCTTTGAGTCCAAGGCTCGTTTGATGCCAATCTTACGCTGAATCTTTGCTTCACCGCGTTCAATTTGTCCCATGATTCGTTCAATGTCTTGCAGTTCCTGGTTCCTGTCCCAAAAGATCTCCATGTACTCTCGAACCTGACACAAAAATTTTGTAAATATATGTAAACTGCACAGTTATGTGAGGTATCTTTACTTTCTAAAATATGAACTATCCTGGAAGAGATTTATCAGAGCTTGTGCAATGCTTTCAAAGTTTCAAGAAGCAAATTAAGAAGGCAATGGATATAGTCACATTTTAAAAACTAAAGCACAATATAAAATAGCAAAAGTATTCAGGAACAATGCAGAACGTAGAAGCACTTACCTCCTCAGGTGTCTTTCCTTCCACGTCCTTGGAAATGTTATCAATGTCATTGCGGCCATACTTCTCACAGGCTTTGATGAACTGGTTGAAATCTCTCTTGGACCAGTTGAAACCCTGATAATAAAGGGATTACACATTAAAGGGGCTTATTGAGTTGATATAGTTTATTTTGTGATGAGTTTGAAAGGAAATCATTCCATGGCAATGTTTCTAATTAGCCTCATTACTCATGTATCACTTCCTACAGTTACCGAAAACGTGACATATTGTTGTTTTTGTGGACAGGGGGTTGCATATGGTTAATATCTAATGGTAAAAAGTGTCCAGTCACGAATTTGTTATAAATGATTTTAATCATTAATTACCCTATTGTTGCCATTTCAGTTGTGTATCAGATGTTCAGAATCTCTTAGTTTGACCATTTACCATCAAGATGTGAGTAAATTTGAACAGGTGTGACAAAAATCATGAATTTAGTGAACCAAATCAATAAGCCCCTTTAAACTATAAATTCAAGATTTACAAGTTTCCTTAAAAAGGTTCTTGGATCATTAAACATCAATTTTTGTAACTGTTTTGACTGACTTCAGAAACTAACACACATTTGAGTGCTAGGGATATCATCGTTTTGGAAGCTTAGATACATTAAAGGATTTTCCTATGATATATCTACTTTTCATCACACAACATGAATGTTGTTTACATTTGTTCAGCATCACTACAAAGATTATCACCAATCCCTGCCTCTCACCTGGGTTAGCAGCTCCTCTTTCTCTGCAATTTCCTCCTCTGTCAATGGGTCAGCTTCATCTATCTTCTTCTGCTCCTCTTTCCTTACTTGAGATGCATTTGGGAGGTCAGGATTGAGAGGAACCTGCAAGGTAGGACATGTCTTGTTAGGAATGAATGTCTCAAGTTTTTCAAACAGCTGATATGAGTTTCAACTAAGCAGAGCTGAACTAAGACACCAAAGGTCTGTCTTCGATATTAAAAAATTTGTCTCCTCATATACCATGGTAATTAGTGTGATTTGATGATCAGTGGTCCTTCTTGACTAGTTGTATCACAAAGCAGATTTAACTGCAAAGTCAGCATAGTGAAGGTTGACATTTTTTCATAATAAGAAACACATTTTACTATGTTGAAAGCCTTATTGAACCACATATGTAAACATTTTTCAAATTGATCATAAAATGTTGTAAGAAAACATGTAATTCTACAATGAAGTCCTCTTTGCTTTGAGTATATAAAAGGCAAGTTGTTGGCAACACCACAAGCTTTCATAGAACTCATCAGTCCAACAAAACTCATAATACATGTCTCTTATAAATTTTGTTGATAAGGTGGTGACCTTTTCCATTTCCACTTGAAAGTATTTCAACTCAAATCTAAAACAAATACTGTAGCAGACATACTTGTATGTCACTCATCTAAGTTTTCCAACTAGTATACTCTTGCACCCTTACAAAGGGATCAGTCAACAGGACAATAGTAAACTTTTTACTTGAAGGATACAAAAACTTACTCTGTAACCTATAGTCTTCCTAAATGCATAGATTTCTTTGTCCAAAAGTTCAAACAGTCTTGGAGGAAAAAACTGAAAGTCCTGGACACTCGGCTGCTTGGGTGGTCTCGGTGCCTGTAGATTTGTGGATAAATTTAAAGAAATGATACATAACAAGTGCAAGTAGCTCAGC